>NNCF01126580.1:1049974-1337542 GCA_002313205.1 Laupala kohalensis | reverse complement strand
AGTATTGTGTTCGTGAACGAGACTGTTTCGTATAAAGCAAGGGTGGCACTTCAGTAATTCGGTCTTAACAAACAAGACCGTTTCATAAATATAAATGCAGGGAAGTGTTAAGATATATTAATTCCTTGAATAAAGGTTTACAAGAGTTTCGGGGGTGAGATTTACAAATTATCTGAATATGACTCAGACTTAAACATTTTTGTGTCACAATTGTTTCCAAAAGATTTAGAATTTGTTTTAATGTGATGTTTACATTATTTATAGCAAATTATAAATAAAAATTAACATTAAAATATTACTGATTTTATTTATAGTAAGCAAAATATTGGTATATTTTTGGAATCTTGTGTACTTTGTGTAGCCCTTATATGCGATGGAAATCTGGCACACTGATTAGCGAATATCTTCCTGTTAGATAATGAAAATCCTCAAGAAAATGAAATTATAATGCTTTGATCTTTTACTCTTGTAAACACTCCAAATGCTTCAGGGTCGGTGTGTCCTTTCTCAAATGTATTTCATAAGGTGCATCATCTTATCTTTTGCAGTGACATAAAAACCAGAGCACATGGACTCCACAATTCAATCACCTGTCTATGAAGATGCCATCCATTTCCATGCTACCTCAACACAAAGAGCTAGACTAAAATATCTTCTGTAACACATCATCCATGACTAGGAAGGACTGTGAAGGGCAAAACTGCGAGTGTATGCATATCATCCAAGTGCTGCTAAATCCAGTTTTGGAGCTTGTGCTCATTGATGAAGGTGAGAAAAAAGAGTGTAGAAGAAAGAATTTGCTTATTAATCCCTAGCTTTTTTTTATTGTGTTTTCAGAAGCAAACTGGAAATTCCTTTCTCACATATTGATCACGATGTGACAAAGTGAAAGTAATATATTACTTTCGTCATCTGTGTTTTTATTTTTAACAAATAAAAAAAAGACTAAATGTGTCCTGTTATTTATGGGGAGGGAATTGCAATTCAGTGTAATATATTGCAATACATTTTTTAATCAATGTCTAAGTTCTATCAACAATATTCTTATCTACCATCATGTTTCTACTATAAAATAACCACCTGCTAAGTAGACTAAATTGTTATTTATATACATTACTTAAAAGGTTGTTTTAAATATTATAATTTCTATCTAATTTTCAAGTAAATCATTGCACAAATACATTAATGCACCTTACTAGATTAATTTACTATTAAATGACCATCTCATAAAAAATGGTGAAGACCCATTTGACTTTAACTACCCTTTACTAAAGCAGAATTCACCAAAGATATTTTCCAATTTTTGTTGATAATAGTGAAAATCAAAATGTTTCTTTAAGAAAAGTGTAGAAAATGTTCATACTACACTAGTAGTGTTCTTAGATGTTTCTGTCTTTCTTTATGACTAGTAGGCACATAGTTCTCGCAATAATTTACAAGTTCATTAAGCATCAAAATGAAATTCACATCATTTCTATTTTGAGATATTTTCATAATTATCTGATGTTTGTAACTCATTAAGCAGTAACTAAATCACTAGATATATTTTTATGATTATACTTCTTGGAAGCTTGAAGTATACTCTTTATGCACCATGTTTCCGATAAAGTATCTTGAATCTTAACAATTTGAGTAAAATCTATTCTTTGGATCATTAAATAACTTTTGTATTTTGTGATTTCAGATAAATAAATTAGAAATAATTTATTGAGATCAACAAGAGCTAATGCGGAAATAGTTTCTTACTATCTGATTGTATCAATTTTAGTAAGTTTTATAATGGAAAGTGAGAAATTGAAAAATAATTTCAGTAAAAATAAAGTGCATTTATGAATAGATTCCCATTTAATTTCTCTTGTGATATCTTTTTCCAGAAGAAAATTATAGAAGAGACAAGTCATTGTCACATGAGAGGTACTTCTGGAGTAATTGAAATGCTTTTGCATTGTTACAATGCCTACAATGAAAGTGGTTTTGTTAACTAGTATGTCTGTAACATTGCTTTTCAATATATGCTTTCATATCATAATAAACATTTTATCTGTTTTATAAGTATAAATATATTAATAATTTCATATTTAATCAAAATAGTAGGTTTTAGTCAAGTGGAGTGGGGGGTAAAAAGTTTCCTAATATCTTTTATGTATGTAGGCGTACCATATGATGCTAATCATTCTTTCCACCTGCACAGCTATGTCTTTTGTGCGGTGGCAATGCAACGCCTGGGAGAAACTAATACTCCAGAACATGTGCAATGCTTGGATGAACAGGGACTCATCCCTTGCAAGTTACACTCTGCACCCCTTAAAGACGTGTACAGCACCTGATGGGGGATTCACCATCCTGCGCTTGCAGGTTTCTAATCCAGGTAAGTATAACCTATGGCTTCAAAAGTAAAAATATCCCTCAAAAGTTCTCAAGAACAAAGATTCTTATATTTTGGAAGAAATATTTCATAATTATTTTATTTTCATATACAGTAACAAAACCAATTCAGTAGTTATTGAGCAGTATGATGTAGATAACTCATAAAATACCAAGAAAAGACATCAGAAACATTATAATATAATTTTTTTTAAATGGGGGAAGTCAATAGTACTTTATAACTTTGCTATAGACCTATTAAAATTGGAGACAATGTGTTACTGCAGTACTTTAAATGATTATTTAATATTGGTATAAAGTCTCTCTTTAAGATGTACGTGGCATACAGGATGACTAGAATTTGGTAATTGTAATACCTCTTTTGAAAAAAGGCAAAAAACTAAAGCATTTCTGAGACACGAGAGGCATATATGACAACTGGTGCAACAAAAACCTTGCACTTGTTGAAGGCACTGGTTCAATGCCAGGTTGTTTGCACTTGTGTGACTGTGTGCAAGGAGAAGATACACTGACACATAGATTGTTAATTT
Source organism: Laupala kohalensis (assembly GCA_002313205.1). Classification (NCBI taxonomy): domain Eukaryota; kingdom Metazoa; phylum Arthropoda; class Insecta; order Orthoptera; family Trigonidiidae; genus Laupala; species Laupala kohalensis. The sequence goes on along the minus strand of NNCF01126580.1, from coordinate 1,334,627 downwards.
TATGGGCCTGAAAGGGCAGTTTATATTTAAAGAATGAAGGAAATAGATATTGTTGATGTATGGGATAACAAAAAATACTACTCAAAACACAAGGAGACACAAAGAGGCAAGGCGGGCATAAAGTGAAGGAGGAAGAGGAATACATAAGAGTATTGGAACATGTGAATGAGAATTGAAAACAAAAGCAACCCCATATGACAACATTCAGATAGAGGGTGATCAATGTTTGAATGTATCACATTTAAAGAGTAAATAAATACATACTTATATATTATAATGAAAAATCAATCAACAATAAATAAATACATAAATAAGAATAAATAAATTATTAAATGAACTGATAATAAATAAAAAATAAACTAATTAATGAATTAATAGTAAATAATAATAATAATAATAATAATAATAAATATAAATAAATACAATTAAGAAAAGGAAGAAAGAATAAAAGTAATTAAATAAAAATTGATAATAAATAAAAATAATAAAAAATAAATTATATATAAATAAAAAATCAAACAATCTATAAAAATTGTTTATCCACCCACTGTCATGTGGAACAACAGTACCTTCTGGAAGAGCACCAATCATTAATTGATTAACTTTACATTTTACTATTTCATGAAACATTTACACCCTTAAATTTTTATGAAATGACAATTTTTATTTCAGGTTATTGGCGATTCCATTGCCACAGTGAGTTCTATGTAGAAAATTATATTGTTGTATTTGTAAATGGGAAATGTAGTGTGCTATTGAAGCTTATCTACATGGAGCAATAGGAGTTGGGAGTTGGGTGATAGGTCACTGTTAGTAGGTGGGCCGGTTAACTGGGTTTACCAACAACTTGGCCCACGTGAAGTAGAAGTAGTAATAGTTAAGGTTTTTGATACTAGGAGGATTGGATAGAGGAAGGAAAGGTTGCTTTTCAGTAGTTACAGCTATATGAACTGGGACATTCATGTGAAAAGCTGGCCCCATCGGGAATTGAACCTGGGATGACTTGGTGATGAGCGACAACACTACCACCTACTACCTACCACATGTGTATGTCGAAGTTACTAATGAATATGTTCAAGCTGTGGTACTTTAATACGTCACCTTATACGAAAAGTCAGTCTCTTGCTAGTTGTCGTAGGTCGTAGAGTATAGACGTGTCCTTCCTTGGGTTCAGTTAATAAATAATAATTTAATGTATTTAATGTCTATTTTATTCTCCCATTTTAAATACGAAGAAATGGGAACGGGCGAAAATTTATAATGGAAATAAAATAAATAAAAAGTTATTTTAATGCACGTTTTCTTTGCATTACGAATGTATTTAATTTGAATAAAATAAAAGTAATAGCTAAAAAATAATAAATAGAATTTATGTACTGTCTTATGGTGCGGCGCGAGTTCGTTAAAATAATTATCATCGTGTTTTTAAATTGTAGTCTCTGTGACTACAATGAGCCATAAACTAAAACCTAGTGGCGCAGAGTTTTAAAAAAGCGTGAAGAAAAGTATGAAAGAAATGAAAAACTTATAGAGCAGATTCTTAAAATAACGTACTTTTTTCACGCACTGCTGAGTGTGGAATTGTGAATGACAATTGTGAACGACATGTCATCATCCACATCAGATGGCAAAATGGTTCTTTTTGCTGATTACACTAATTTACTATGTAAACACGCCAACGATCAAAAAGTTTTGTCTCGCCTTTCGACTTGGTTCCACGCAAATCGTCTCATTGTAAACACTGACAAAACAGTGTCTATGTCATTTCACAATTGTATCACAAAATCTTTGCCCCAGGTTTCTCTTTATTTAAACAGACACAATTAAAAACTGTTACGAATACAAAATTCTTAGGTCTCCACATTCAAGACAACATCAAATGGAATTGTCACGTTGACAATCTTAATTCCAAATTAAGCAAATTGTGTTACGCATTCCGAATCTTAGTTAACGTAGTTAGTCCACGTATTACTCGTTGCGTGTATTTGGCAAACGTTTACGCCCATTTACGTTACGGCATTACCTTCTGGGGCAATTCCGGTCAGAGCATTCAAACTTTCAGAATTCAGAAGAGGATAGTTCGGATAATTTGTAAATCTCACCCCCGAAACTCTTGTAAACCTTTATTCCAGGAATTAAATATCTTAACACTTCCCTGCATTTATATTTATGAAACGGTCGTGTTTGTTAAAGATTTTTCATATCTCATTATAGATTCCACCAAACATATGGTTCCTAAAGTTTTTCAACTTCTCCCATCATATTATATATATTTCAGATATACATTTCTAGCTTCCTAACAATCAATTTATTTATACGCTCCTTTCCATATGGCATCTGTCAAAAAAATATTTCTTTATATTTGAAGTAACCACCTGTTCTACGTGAAAGTTACATTTACTATTTTCTAGATTTGCATGAATACTGTTAAGTTTTAATGTTTGTTTTTAATTCAATTTCTTATCAGAAATGGATAAGCAATTATCTTCATCCTTATCCCTTATCATGTATCTTGGGAAAATGTTGAACTCCTCATGAAGGTTATTTCCACATTCGTATTGGTTGACCTCCCAGGGGACTTACATCTAGTAAGTAGGTGTTTGGCAAACACAGGGCCCCGAGCTGAGTCTGGCATTACTTCCACTTACTTGTGCGAGGCTCCTTCCTTTCTCTTTCCTGACCTTTCTTGGTCACCTCTTGTTCTTTTCGATCCCGATGCTATTAGGGCTAGGGTATCTTTCATTACCTCATTTTTTGTGGGTATGGTAATTTAAAATGTAATTTTTAAGGCAATATGACAAGTATCGTATTGTTGAGGGTAAACAAAAACTAACCCATAATATAGAGTTAAAAAGGCAATTTATTGATTTTATGGATCTGTAGTGGTTACTGTTAGCTCATTATAGTAATAAAATTAATAATAATTTAGTATACAATAATTGAGTCCTTTTCTCTCATTGATCCGGATATTTGGTAATTCAGATGACCGGAGTTGCAGTTCTACTGTAATTCAATTCTATGTCCAATGGTGTAACATTATATAACTAGTTAAGATAACAACGTTTGGGTAAAAGAATGAAGTATAGTGATCATGAACAGTAATTTAGTTACAATTATTTAGCAATACTATCAGAATAATGAACACATAACATATAATAATAACTGATTTATAATAAACATCACTGTTAGTAGGCAACAGGGATACAGGTCGATAGTTTCAAACATAACATTTATTTCCTTTCTTGTGATATGATTTCACCTTAGCTTTCTTAAGTATCTCAGGAAACACGTTTTCTGACAAGGAGCTATTGAATATATGAGTGTATTTAATATAAACTGAGAGGGTGATTGGGTTCTAATGACCGAGACGTTGGCGAGCCCTAAACACCCAATTTTTAAAAAAGAGGAATATTTTATTTTATTTTCAGGTATATCATGTATCTCTGCTAAAAATCTTAATTTTAATTTCTCTCATAACGTTACTAGCTTTAGTTTCGGAAGTGAATATAGAATGTGGTGCGTGTGTTGATGTATTTGGTGACATTGATTTTGAGTCACTGATTTCGATATTTTACTTATTACTGAGAAATAAGAATTAAACAAATTTGCGATATCCTTTGGATTTGATACGATTTGATCGTCTAATGTGTCCTTGGCAATCTTCTGAAAGGGAGGTGTAATTTTTAACAATATTCCACATGATTTTGGTCTGGTTGTTCGATACTAGTATCCGCCTGTCTGTTTCCATTGCTTTAACTGGACAGACCACATTTCTTAGAATGGATGTATACTTACGGTAATAATCATGAAATTCGGGTGGTTGGTTATCGAGTTTTGAAGGATAATACTCGTATAAATGACGTTTTTTTTGGAAGAGATTCTGATGTGTTATCCATCGATTGTGATAGTTTACTTTAACTAAATAAATTGAATTTACCTTTGGTGTTTCAACAATTATACACGTCATCTGTTTTTCCTGATGCAATAAATATTTTAAATGGATAAGTTTTTTTCGTTTCGAATCCGAAGTAAGGGGTGGTATACACCATACTTACCTCCGCGAGGAAATTTTTGTATTAATGCGTTTTGATTAAGGTTTCGGACAATATTTTCCGTCGTGTGATATTAAACTCCGGCAATATAAACTCCTGATCTATCAGTGGTTTTAAGGAACCCTTACTCCTTTATATTATATAGACGAAGATTGCAATGCTGATTCGTGTAAAAAAAGTTTTTTCGGATATCTCATTATTCAAATGAGCGGTGCAGCGAGTAACTAACTACTCCATTATAATTCCGAATGGGGTGTGTACCAATTTGAATGTTTAATAAAGTTTAAACACATTTTAATATTATATTAAATTTATTGTGTAAATCAGTTTCAAAGTTTTTACTTGAAGTCTGGAAACATAGATTTACATGTGAAACATAAGGAACAAGTAACACATCCACCGCATTGCATTGTCGTATTAACCAAACTTTCATCTTTTTTTTTTTTTGAAAAACATAACCATTTGAAAGAAACTTAAAGTTATTAAAAACCAAATGCATCTTCATTCATCTTTTTATAGCATGTATTAATCGAAATTTAGCATTTTTGGTTAAATAATCCGTATTATTCTTTATTCCGTAGAGATCAAACGATATTTAACTTTATTCCGACGTTGCTTTATAATTTGATTGCTTTCTCTTTTAAAATAGAGCATTTAATGTCATCGCACTGCCTTTGGAAGGATATGGCAATTTGAATGATTGTGTGTTAGTGCGCTGTTAGTGTTATGTCTTGGAGTAGGGAACATTCTCCATGATATCGAGTAATAATTAATCGTAACGGTTCGTTACATATACACGAAAACAATACTCATTGCACTGAATACTATTTTTATGAATTAAAAACTGTTTGCTCCATATACATCGGGATGGATCCATGCGGGATGCTCTCCTCATATAATAATCTGTTAAGAATAACAGCGTATGACATCTGAACGCGAGTCGTTTCGAAGATTTGAGTTGGCAATATGCAATAGACAGCCGTATTGAATTACTTCCAGTAAAGTTATGTTACTTTTATTATAGCAGTTTCTCCGATAGGTTAGCCCCATCCTCTTTCAAATCAGTAATCCCGCCCGAGTATTGCCGGCTTTACTGTATGAACTGTGATGGTTACGAGATTGGGATCACTGCTCACGAACTCGCGCAATCAAATATAGTACATTGACATAGGGTTTCTTCACAGAACTCACCTTCTGTAAAAAAAAAGTATAATATGTTATAAAGTTAACGTGTTATTTTTTTTCATTTCTCCTTTTATGTTACAGTTGTTTGTGTTTATGTCCTAATGTAATAATATAAATATAGCTCGTTACTTGAAAGGGAAGACCTTAACTTTGCTACTAGGTAGATCGTACGGCTGAAGTAGTAGCTTTCCTATATTATTATTATTATTATTATTGTTATTACGCTAGAAGTTTTCTCAGTCATAATAGCATGAGAGTACCACGTATTAGAAATGATATATAGCGATTCGAGAACTTTATTCTTTATTTTTTTTAGCATTTCGAATATTTTTGTAGATGCAAATTTGAAATTACTTGATAAGCGTTGTACGCGTCTGTTGTTGTATACACAATCTGTACACGCATCCACTAATGAACGAGACAACCTTGGCAGTTGTTACTGCAACAGTCACCTCAGACTTGTTATTAAATACGCTTTTGTCTCGTACGCTCCAGAGAGCGCACGTCGTATGCGGTAGACTTGAGGAAGAGATACGTTTTCATCCAATAAACTTTGTGAATATCATTGAAAGGTTAAATGAGTCGTCTTCCGTACACTTGTTTTTCTCTGTCTTTAAACACAAAGACATTTTCTTGTGGAACTGAGTTTTTATTGATAATTCACAATCATTTGTTGCGTTGCACAGGGACAGAATCTATTCTGTCTGACCGTTCTATGTCCCGACTGTAAAGGTGCAGAACTTCACGTAGTTCATTCTTTATTTTAGAAGATTAAATTTAAACGTTTGAATGAATTACTTCAGCCAAAAAATAATGGCATTTGCGAAGGCGAACTCTAAATAACAGGTTTTCGATGAAAATCACACCGAAGACATCATTCAAGATAAAAGTAGGCCTGATTTTCCATAGTTATTCGAATAACAAAATACGAGTCTAAAATACTACGAGTATACCAGTTATCTGCACTACCAGTTGCATTATGGGTATGGCAATACTATCGATGGCAATACTCGATAGGTTCAACCGACTTTTCTCTTCCGGGTTGTACAGGCTTTTAGCTGACCCTGTTATACTATATCTAGGATGAAACTATTTTATCACTCTGTGCTCTATCAAATCACACTTATATGAATGATTTCTGAACTTACGCTACACATGAAATATATCTTGTGAAATTAACGTTCAAAAATTTACTCTGGTTTTACTTTTAGTTCCCTGTGTATCAATATTATTTTCCAATCAGAGAATTGTTGTGTTCATGCAAATCAACAAGACATTTTTTGTAGAAATCGAACCACTTTTTTGAGAATAATCCAGTTCTTAAATTTTTAATACCGATGCCAAATTCAAATTACAATGATTTTCCTTCGGGATGATCACGTCACGAGAAGACATTGTTTTTCTCATTCGGTCTTAATACTTCAACTACAAATAATTGCTGCTCAAATAATTTTCCATTTTATTTACAAATTAATATTGTGATCTTTTTTTTCTTGGACGAGTTATAAACTTCATCGTATAAAGATGCATGTGTTTTTAAAAACCGAAAAATTTATGATGGTTTGTTCTCGTGATTTTTAATATATTTCTGGGACGTCATCTGTTGTCTGCTTCCTATATTTTTTCATTAGTAGTTATGCAACCGTCGTTTAGACCAGTCCTATTGGCGCATGGCTGCACAATAATATATTGTGTAAAGAATCCATTCATTATTTATTACCTTAAGATCTCCACCACTTCATCAATATATTGTGTTTTAGAAATCCTTGTAAGCACACCATGACGTCAAAGCATTATTACGCCCTCGCTGGAACGATGTTCCGCTGATTCCTAGGACGCGCTCACATCCAACGGCTCAAAACATGAATCCCTGGTTCAACATGAGCAACACTATTACGTCAACTTCGATAAAGTATATGACATTCAACAATCAAGGCTTAGCAACTAATCTTCATTTTTACCTCCTCTTACTCTTTTATTTGACATTTAATGTTTCAAGCGTGACTGCAACCAACAGTTTTTACTTTTCGCTACTAAAACTCTACGCTTCATAAAATGAGATAAACGTATTTTATATGTATAGACCTAAACAAAAAATGATGACAGCATAGGATGTGTTGAAATAGGGCTTTATTACCCGGCCGATTTCATATTTTCAAACGAAACACTGGTAATACAGAACTTCAATCTTGATTAATTGTGTTTCAGAATCTGACAACATCCGACATCATTGTTAACTATTGAGAAGTTCTCCCACATTTCAAAGATTTGAAATTCTCAGTAATATTAGGACATACCATTTATTCGTATAGCTTATCTAAGAGATTATGTCCGCAGTGAAAAACTCTTTCCTTATGTTAGTGGAAGTTTAACTTAACAGAACTGACCGTAAATAATTATTGCAAAATCTCTTCTTGTGAAATTATCTGAAAACAAAACAACACAAAGCATTTGTTCAGTGGCGGATCTAGACTGTAATCAAGGGGGGGACTAACCGGGCAGCATTTTTGTTTTAAAATTATGGTTTTACAACATAAATTGTATAAATATTACCTTTAAATAAAATTCATCAAATAAGTATTTATCAATGTGGTAATATTAATAACAATTATTTATTTAAGTTATAAATATGGTATTTTAATTGCATTAATCTGGTATTATTAATTTTATTTATATGGTATTATTAATAACAATTATAACTTATAACAACTATTAATCTGGTAACACTTTTACAAAAAATGTCATTTATCAACTTCAATCAGTGGGGGTGAAAGTGGGTTTATGGATAAATGTATGAATGTATGTATGTATATCGGTCAGGCCAGCTATGGACCACGAAAGACGAGTACCAGTAAGGCTCAATTGATTTGAGTTTACTCACTAGACTCGTCGTGATTTTACCAAGATCGGAGGAACAGCGTACATATCATACTTGTACTTCTGATCGAAACTCATGGTGTTAGCGATTCCTTTTCGCTAACAATTACTAAAAGATGGATTGATTGTTGGGATGATTAATAATTAATCTTTCTAGCATTTGCACTACACATTTTCAGGTAGAAACGAATCTTCTAGTTATATTTTGTGGCTGGAAGATAGAACATGTGAGGAACATATGTATGTTTTCGACGGAATTGCTCCAGTGGAGGCGGAGAAATGAGTCACTAATATCTTAATAAAGGATTACGTACAGTATATATCATATGGAAGGGATTTCACGAAGCAAATTGTTGGATACTGGGACAAGATATCGTGAAGAATAACACAGAGGTACTATAACAGCAGCGGATTGTGCGGCTTTTAAAGTAGAAATTTTGGTGTAGTGGCTATTTTTATTGGAGAAATTTAATTATGGGGAAAATCAGGGTCCATTATTGTACGACTGTCACATTTTCACAAAGGTCCATTGACTTTGTTTGTCAAGAGGTTGCTGTATTGGGAAATAGGCGACCCCTATCGACTAGGTCCGGTACTCGTTCAGCGTACCTTACTTCAGGACAGTCAGATCCCGAAAAAAATTGGGTCCCTAGACAGTACTTCACCTGGACGGCCAATCTGCGGGTTGCGACGTATTACTTATGTTTATTTCTCAATATAAGGGAGTTATTTTTTAATATTTGACGATTCTATATAGAACATTACAGGAGATTATAGTACCAATATATTAAATTTAGTGAAATCATATCTAATAGATAGATTCATCTACAAATTGGAAAAGAAAGATTGATCAAACAGGCGACGAGAGATTGTCCTGAAAGATCTTCTACGGGCCCTCTTTATTGGAATGTGTTATTTCATAATGTTTCTATATCACCTAGAGGAACAAATTATAAATTTTGTGTCCTATGTCGATCTCGTAGTTATAATAGAAGGAGGTAGTAGGATAAAACAACTAGAAAAATAAATTAGGCGTACTAAATAAAATAATTATCAGCTGTAAAAAATTCAAACTAACTCTGTCTGGAGAAAGGTATATGAATTGGATAGTCGAAGAAATCCAATTTTGAGATTAAAAGATGCAAATTGTGTCAAAAATAAGATATTTCGGAATTTTATTGGACAAAAATGAATTGTATTGAGCATTTAGACAATGTATTTGAGAAAGCAAAGAAATTGTATTATCTACTTTTGAGAATAGGATTTTCAAAATTTAATACTGAAAGTAAATATTTCGTAATTATCTAAGGGAGCAATACGTTCGATGCTGGTATATGGATGTGGCATATGGGGAGAACGAATAGCGTATGAATATGTAAGGAAGAATTACAATCGTTACAGAGGAAATGCTCAAAGACAAAAATGCCTATCGAAAATGACAGGTGGATATGCAACAGTGTCAGCTGATGCGACAGATATTTTGAATGGAATATTGCCAATTGATTTATACATATCTAAATTGATGTTCGACGCAAGCAAAAAAGAAAGGAAAATTATTATTGGACGGGAAGAATTTGCAAGGAGACGCAACGAAAAATGAAGAATAGTAATAGAGAAACTTTCAGATTGCTGGCGTGTGTGTTGGCAGAAAATTAAAAAAGAAAGATTGACTTTCAAAACCATCCCTAATGTACGCTGTGTGAAAAAGAATACAAGTGGATTAAGACTAATCCCTACATCACTGTATTTTCATATTTTAATAGTTATTTACATGGGATATATGAGAGTGAAACAGTGGACTGTATTTGCAAAAATGGGGGAAAAAACACTGAACATATTTTATGGGAAAGTAAAGCATATGGACAGGAAAGAGCAAGATACTTGCAAATATTCGAAAATGGATTATTTGATTTAAGAAGAAAGGAAAAATTGTTAAAAATCAAAATTAAGTATAAAAAATTGTTAATATGTAAGAATGATTGGAATGTTAAGGGTTATACTGAAGATAGAGACATGAACATAATTTCGAGACAAGATAAACATGACAAGGAAAAGACAACTGAGGAAATAAATTATGCGTCAACCTCTATGGTGTCATGAATGAAAACGAATGTCAAACATTCGGATATATACTGTAATAAAGGATTAGAAGCAAAGATGGAAAACAAGAAGAGAAACCTTGCAAAGACATAGTTAATAGCAAGGTTGTCATTGACATGGTACAATAAATGAATAAATGTATTATGTCTAAACTATATAAGTAAATTATAAATTCTGAAATAAATCGAAAACCAAAAAACCTAATATTTTGTATGTTACTCAAAATATGATAAATATGGTATTAATAATAAGAGGTTTTTTATAGCGAAGTGTAAAAGTGTTGATGAAACCTATGTATTTTGTTTCTAAACTAAGAAATCTTTGAGGTACGGAAAAATGATGAATTACATACAATAACTTAACAATCTTTTCGTTTTGTCTTTTAAATGCGGAGCTCTAGCTTCCGTGAATCTAATTGGCACACTGCAGTAGGACAGTTTGTTTTATAAAAGCATCTTAAAACGTACAGATACGATGATATTTTTCCCGAACTCGAGTTCTGCGTACATATGGTAACACATATCAGCAACGATTGATTACCTAACCACATACATGGCAAAAATCGAAGTATTTTTATAATGTGGTTGATATCAAATCTGTAAAATAGTTACTTTTTGTGTCTTCATAGCTCATTTGCTCAACTTTAGCTAAGGTAGGTATTTATTAGAGCCATAAATCAGAAAGAATAATGGGTAACATTATGATTTAATTCTCAAATTTGATTTTCTTGATTTAGAATTTGACAAAAGTTTGGAGTTTTACATGAGAAATGTTTTTACTATATATTCTCTTTTATACTTATTTTTACTTTGCTGTACTAACGTTTTCCTACTTTCGACCATACGATGTAACGTCTGTCACAGAGTGCTTTGAAGCGCGTGCCATGAGTCAGTGCAGAGAGATCACTGAAGCGACAGTAACGTGTCCGGGAAAAGCAGATGGCGGAGACAGCGTCGGGGAAGACAACCTTATCAGCTGTTGCATATCTTTGGTAAGCAGCATCACATTATGCAATAGTTGAGTGAGTTCCCCCAGATGCCCCGATTATAGCCCTACAGACCTTTGTATTAACTGGCTTATCGACACAAAATTATTTTAATTTTCTCTTCTTATTTCGTTCGAACTGTTCTATGAGAATATAACATTATTTCAACAACAAAAAATGAGAAAATTTCACTGTATTTCTGTCACCACCAAGTGAGTAAATTGTTTTAAAATACCTACTTAGAGATAGAGGGCATGTTGAAATTCTCTTCGCGGAAGTTTGAATACATTAACCCGATGGAAATACGAATAACTGTACTCATAACCTGTTCTCCAAGCAGGATATATTTCCAAAATTAGTAAAATGTAGTCAAGGTTTTGAATACAAAATATTATTAAAATGTACTTTTCAGTATTTAATTTGATAAACGAGAAATATATCAATTTATGGATGGTAAAAAATTCGTTAATATTTTACATAACCACATCAGCATATAATAAGATTCGTCACCAGTATTGTCACAAATAGGAACATATTGAATAACGCGTATAGGTTTATAGAAGGATTTTAAGCAAAACAGGAGATGTAATTTATTATCAAAAAGCAGTTACTAACTGCATATCACCACGTGGAGAACAATTAAATAATTTACTCTCCTGAAGCAAACGAGATAGACCTTGAAAGCTGGACATAATTCGTTGGGCTTCTTTGAACGACTTATCTGGTGTTGTATACAAAATTGTATTGTACATGTTTTTTAGCACTTGACTGAAAATATTTCTGGCCTTACAAGATATAAAGTCGTTTAGTGTTTCCTATACATTGTAGGAGGAAGTGATTTATAAGCTAAGTATTTGGTAACTAAGATACACAAATAAGTATTTATTGACCGAAAATTAAATGAAACTTGCGTAACAATTGTTTTTCGTTTTGTTCTGCACGTATGAGTACATGAACGTATAGTATTTACTCTTACAGGTCAAGAAGCGATAAAACAGATTTTTGATAAATACTATAAGTGTTGAGTATAAGAGTTCCACTATGAAAACTTGTATCTGTCATTTCACACACTTACAGCAGTTTAAAAACAGAGATCTTCGTTAGGTGATTTATCGTTACACTGGTTTTCAGTCCTTGTTATAGACATTGTCTCAAAAATAAGACCATGAGAGTGTTAATGAAGTTGAAACAGACTCCTTTTGTTTTGTTTTTTCGTTTCTTTCTTGGGAATCCTGATGAGATGCTTTTTAGCATCAAAATGAAAAATGTTAACCTTGTTCTTTGTTCCCTGTCATTTACAGTGATCAACATCATCCAAGTGAATTGTTTGATTGATGGAATGTAATTTTTGAACAACAACTTCGTATTGTTTAATGATTTATAATGCGAAAACTTTTAAAGTGTGCTATGTAGGATGTAAATGGATTATTTGGAACTGCTCTGACCTCATTCACAGCAGCTATAGATCTCGAAGTATTCAAGTATTTTGTATTCATTCTAGAAGCATTTTGTGTCTGGCAGTCGGTTTCGCTGAGCAACATGGTTCCACGACTGTTATTTAATCACCTTGGGATCTACTGTTCTTCTGATGTCGCTATGCTGGTAGAAACGTAGATTCATAGAAATCCAGAAACATAGCTGAGTATCTTGAAACGAAGGAGAAAATGACAACATTTTCGAAAAAGCATCAGAAAATAATATAGAAAAAAATATAATTATTTCACAGCATCCATCTATTATAGATTCAATCTTAAGTCGGCACGGTTGATTATCAAATTATTGTTGTTTTATGTTATGTAATAATGTAATTTTTGAATAAATAATGCAAGACTTACGACCTTTTATTGACGAACAATATATATTTTGTGATTAAAAACTCGTTTGAAGTCGTCGTCAGGTGATTCAAATTAATTTGAATGAAATTATGGGCGTTAATCAATATGGATAATTTGATTTCCATCCTAAAATTGAAATTCTAATTAATGTTTAGTATTACAGCTGACAAGGGAGTTAAGAAGTTCCTTTAGTGTTACAACTGGCAAAGGGGTTAAGAACTGGGGTTAAAGAGTTTGTTTACGTGTTCTTACCCAGCATGCTCTCCAGTGGTAGGACAGAGAGACATATATAGCCCTAACTGGTCTCGTTTGTACATCAGAGTAGTTGCACATCTACTTTTCAAAATTTTCTTTATTTTTTTTTCGGGCAGTTGTTGGTGCGGATATTTATATGAAGGTTTGTCACACAAGTATTTTTGAAATGCAGTGAGATTTCATGTTTGAAATATTAATAAATCAAGAATTAAAATATTTAATATATTTAGAAGTACCTAAATATCCTAAAAGACACTAATTTTACAGATTTTTTGTCGAGAACATCCCACCTCTAGTAATTTTTGTTAATAATGTAATACAAGTTTTTCACAAATTTCAAAACATAAAGAACAAAACTTTTGGGAAATTAGAGTCAAACATGAAAGACAATTCAATCACGGTCAGACTTCTACAACTGAGACACTTTTGAATGGTTTGCCTAAAAGCATTTTACATTATTTAACAGAGAAAAGACAGACCAATGACATCATGAAATAGACAGCAGATTAAAGGAAATATGGATAATATACTGCTCATTTAATAACAAAAAAATGAGACTTATTTAAACACGTGAGAAACAAATTTCCTGCAGAACAAAGAAAAGGTTATTTTTTACTAAATTATATTATATTTTTTTTATTTAAGCACATAAATGTACTTAATAATACTGCAATCTAGTCTTTTCTGGACTAATCAGCCATTCACATCTGACATATACAACACACACAATAAGTATTCAAGTCCCTCATTAGCGACTACAATTATCTTCTAAGATGTTACTATTCTTCAAGACAGCACCAAAGGTCACAGCAGTCACAGAAAATCATGAGGTTTCCTCCTGTTGAGTCTACGAATCAACTCTGAAGTGTCTAGACGTTGTATAGCCTCAACATTCACATGTTGATGAAGTCTTCATGTTTTGCAGCAAAGTTACGGATTTCTTCGGTCATGAGAGGTACAACGAGATCCCGATGTAGATCTTTATTTCTAATATACCATGGAGCGTCAACAATGTTTCTTAGCACTTTATTCTGGAATCTTTGGATAATTTCCACGTTTCATTTCCTAGTGCAACCCCAAAGCTGTATACCATACGTCCATATGGGTTTCAATATTTGTTTGTATAATAGTAGTTTATTATGGACTGAAATGGATGACTTTCTGCCCATAAGCCAATACATTTTTCTATACCTGATGTCCAGCTCTTCTCTTTTTTTTTTAACGTGGACCTTCCATCGTAGGTTAGCGTCCAAGGTAATACCCAGGTACTTTGCAGTATTCGAATAGGGTTCCATTCGATTATTAATGAACACAGGTGTGTGATCAATTCTTTTGTTGGTGAAGTTGATATGAACTGATTTTGGTTCATTGAGTTTTATCTGCCATTTTTTTGTCCAGTTATACACTTGAGTGATGGCATTTTGTTATTTGTATGTTACGTCTGTATTATTATTACCTACCGTCAAAAGTGCGGTATCATCAGCAAATGTAGCTATAGTACCATCAGCTGGAGTTGGTAAATCGTTTGTATACAACAAGTATAAGAACGATCCCAACACACTCCCTTGGGGAACACCTGCTTTAATCTCTTTGAACTCTGAGTAATCATTTCCTTGCTTCACTCTAAAATATCGGTTACATATGATTCCAATATTTCAGAATATTGTTTGGAGAAGATAATTTTTAACTTGTGCATTAGTCCCTTATGCCATACCTTATCAAAGGCTTGTGCTACATCAAGAAATACGGCAGAGCAAACCTTTCTCTCTAAGGCTTTTTCTATCACACAACTTATTCTGTGCACTTGGTCAATTGTGGAGTGCTTATTACGAAAGCCAAACTGATGATTAGGTATCAATTGTTTTTCATCAACAATTGGTTTTAATCTTTTATATAGTAACCTCTCAAAGAGCTTGGACATAACTGGTAGTAGAGAAATCGGTCTGTATGATGAGGCTTCGTGCAATGGTTTACCTGGTTTAGGAATCATAATAATTTCCGATACTTTCCACAAACTTGGGATATATCTCAGCCTAAAAGCAGCATTGATTATGTTTGTGAGCTTAATAAGAGCTTTTCTAGGGAAATGTTTCAAGACTTCTCCAGTTATTAAATCAAAACCAGGTGCTTTCTTTGGATTACAATTGTCTTTTATTTATTTATTTAGCTCTGTGGGAGTTATAAACTGGATACCATTGCTCTCTGATGTATATTCTTCAGTCAAGTTTTCACCGAGTTGGCAATCATTTTGCTGAAATGTAGCTTCTAAGTGTTTAGCGAACAACTGAGCCTTTTGTTCATCAGGCTTAGCCCACTTCCCATCAGGTTGCCTTATTGGTGGGAGATAGTCATTGGTCTCTGTTACGGCACCACCAGCCCATATGCGATGTGCGTAAGCTTTTGGTGGAGAAGCGGGATTCAACCATAAACCACAACCTTTATGGTAGAGTTCGCTGCCACCAGCTTGGTTTCCCCAAGCAATCAAACACACGAGTAATAACAATAAAACATTTAATTCAAATTAAATAAAGCTCTGAATATTTACAAATGTAGACAAACTCGCAAAACATAAAATACAAGATTGAATCTGTTATTACTTGATATTGCTATCTAAAAGCAATAATTACACACAGTTGTAACTACTGGTGTTATGAATTAACTCGGAAATCTACCCAGATTATCCGAAGTTCAAAAAGTTCCAAGTTGCTATCTCGAAATAAATAACTGTTCCAAGCTATGTTATTCGCGCCTATAGCAAGTAATAGAATTACCGCAGCAATTCTCAGTGGTCTGACGACCAAACTAACCAAGTTACATATTAAATAACTTGCGTACTTCTATACGCTTTCGCACTTGTCTCAAAGTCTGAAAGCCTCCAGTATAAAAGTCACCTAGGAGCTGAAATCCCTCCAATATATATTGAGGCGGAGGTCATGTGACTACCTCTTCGCCAGTTCCCATCACCCCACCTCGGCTTGGTCACTCCTCAGCTTCCCAGAAAAACTGCCTTTTCGGATGAACACTATTTCTGTCAACTGCTGAAATATTCCATACATACTCATTTTTCTTCTCCGGGCGTTCATCTCAGTTTTCAGAAGTAGAAGGGAGTTCTGCCTCTTCACGATACAAGAGGTCTTAACGCGCACCTTTCCTTGTTTGGGCGACGGGCATGGCTCTTAATCGCCTTTGGAATTTCCGGCGAGCACAGTGCTTGAAAATGTTATTTCAAAATCTATACTGGCCACGATGTTACAGTCTCTTTATCTTTTTTGTAGCCTTCCACAGTGAATAGTCAGTGACACTATCATTTGTTAAACTTTACATATAAGTTGCAACTGCTCCATTTTTGAAATCTTTGATATCTTTCCTCAACTGCAGAGTGAGTTTGTTGAGTTTATTCTTATTTTGAGGAGTTCTTGTTGTTTGCCATACCCGTCTAGCTCTTCTTTTTTCTTAATTTCCATGGGATAGTTAATTCCAGTAGTTCTTCTTGTAATTTCAGGTGTATTTTCCCAAGCTGAATGTTGGATATCGTTTACGAACTTTTCTACTTCACAATCCAGTTCATGATTGCTTTTCAGGGAAACATTCAGATTAATCTTCTCTTCTAGGCATTGCTTAAAACTTACCCAATCCCTTCGTCCATTGACTAATATTAGGTTACTTTCTTTCTGAATAACCTTGTCATTAAGAGTAAAAAATATGGGTGAGTGATCTGAGTTTAAGTCCTGGTTGTCATCAATTTGAATATAATTACTTGATATATTCTTGACAATGTAGAAATCTATCAAGTCAGGTATTTTTTGAAAGTCAGTAGGCCACTATGTAGGCTTGCCAGTTGAAAGAACGTTAGAGCCATATTCTTCAATTGCTTTAAGATAACTCTCTACGTTTTGTCGTGGTGATACGAGATCCCCAATGGATATTTTTAGCATTGAAATCCCCGCCCGCTATAAAACGTTTTCCTAATTGTTTAAGGAACTCCAATTACTTTTTATTTTTAATAGAATGTCTGGGTGGACAATAGACTCCTCCAACGATAATGGAATAGTTTTTAGTTTGTATACAAATAGCTGTTGCCTGTATTTCTTCAGTGTGAAAGTTCACTCCCTCATAGTGGGGTAAATTTTCTTTAATTATCACTGCACTACCACCTTTAGCATTATTGTCTAGATGTATAGAGTGGTATACTTTGTATCCTCTAAATTTAATGAAGGATTGATTTGTAAAATGCGTTTCTGAACTTAAGCATACATCAATGTTTTCTATATCAAGAAGTATCTGCAACTCATGGCGATGCTGCTGCAGTCCATTGGCATTCCATGCCATAATTTTCAGACATTTATTAATTTCTTCTGATTTTTGGGTATAGCTCCTTTATTGCTATATTCAAGTTTCATTAATCGCTCTTCAAGAGTATTGGTCATTCTTCCTTGTTTCTCTAATTTATCAAGAATAATTTCCTAAGTCTTCTTGATTTCTTCATTTAAAACTTCACTTTTCTAGTCATTATGTTGTGTCAATGCCTGAGCGTAGGTTTTCTCTTCATCCTTTCTTTGAGGAATTATTCTCTTTTCTGATTTCATGTTTTGTTTTTTATTTCTTAATTGTTGCAGCTCCTTAGCTACACTACATCCTCTATAATTAGCTGGGTGTTCTTCTCCGCAGTGTACACATTTTGGTTTAGCATTAGCAGTCTTTTTGCATTCTTTAGTTAAATGTTTTCCGGCGTATTTAACAGATCTTGGTTGCTTATTACAATATTTCTGAGTGTGCTCGTATGCCTGGCATCTTTTACACTGTGGAAGCATCTTGGAATTTTTGAATGCTTGAACTTCCACTTTGCAATTTAATATACTAGTGATATTGTATATCATGTTAATATTTTCACTATCTTCAAATGGTAACATAAACATATCCATGGGTTCCTTGGTTCTCGTCTTTAGCTTGTTGACTGCTTCATTTATTCTGAACTTTTTTTCTTTCAAGTCTTCCACAATAGCTTCAGGCTCACAAAAGTTATATAACGTTTTAACCATGACTCTGATAGTTCGTGTTCGTTTGTTTTCGTGAGAATGCCAGTTACAGCCTTTCATTTCATTTGTCATTTCTCGGTAGACGTCTCCATCTGCTACATTTATTTTATAGTTATCTTTATTGATAAGCATAATCGTAATTTTATCTATTGGGATGCGTTCCGTTATCTGTTTGCAGAAACTATTGTAATTTTTGATGCCATCTACCATAATTGGTGGTGGAGCAGGTCCTCTCTTGGGGTTAAGTTGATTAGAGTTTGTTGGTATACTTTTTTTAACTGGACTTGGAGTAAAGTTCATTTTCTTTTTTTGCTTGTATTTTTAACTCGTATCCATTCAATTTCTTCCGCTAGAAGTTCTTCATCAGTGTAATAGTCAGTTTTCATTATTTCTTCCTTTTTCTTTTCATTAGATTTTCTTTCATCTTCCATAGTTTTAATCTTCAATTCCATCTCCTTAATTTGTTGCTTTAAAGTCTGTATTATATTTTTAAGTTCCTGATTTTCTTGTACTGACTTTGCCACTTTTCATAAAGATGTTGTTCATTTTTCATCACGGTACCTTTCTGTTCCGGTTTTCCATCTTCTAAAGTAAATGCTGGACCTTTCTCTAAAGGTGGGGTTGTATTTGGTGGCGATCTCATTAAGCCACTTTTTTAAAAGGGGTCTTTTGAAAGCAACAGACGGTCTCCCCCAGAATCCATGAGACCAGCTACCGAAGAGGGTGGATTGTCCAGACTAGAGCCTGGCATACCACCTGGGGTATTTTCACTATGATTTGTTTTGTTCATTGCTTTTCGGGTGCGTGATGATGGGGCTGCCGTCTTGCTGCATTCACGCCTACAGAAGAAAAATTAAGAAGAAATCAAGAGTGTCGTGAGATAGAGTAGTAGTAAATGGGGAAGACAAGAATATAAGTAAAGAGAAGAGGAAAGTGAATGACTCCCTAGAAAGGAACCTAAAGGGTCGAAAGACGTAAGAGGTCAAGAGAGACCTAATAGGAAAGATAACAGAAGTGCAGCACAAGTAAGTGGAAGTAATGCTACCCTAGCTTGGTAAACCTTTAGCGTGAACCAGGGGACACCACGAGGAGGAGGCTTACCAAAAGAAGCAGTCTAGAATATAACAACCTGAAAACAAGACTACTGTTCCCCAAATTATATTATGTGGGTAAAATATTATACAGTTCTGGTCAAATATTCCCAGGATTATCTCGGTGTAATAAGGAAAATATTTCAGGCTCAGTTGCAATTATTAACTCTACTAATGCTTGGAGTAGTCTGAAAAATCAACCACTGAAATTTCTTTCATTCTTAATTCGATATTTAACATACGTGTCTCATGGTAATATATATTTTCTTTGTGTACATGATACTTTCCCGGAATCTCATTATTCTCAATTTTAAATAGTCAGTATCGTTTACTCTTTATTCTTATAGATGGTGGGAAATCTTTAAATTATTTTCTAGTTTCGAATTGTTTTACTGGATAGCAAATGAAGCCGTAAAACTGAAATGTTGATAGGTCAGGTGTTCAAGGAAAAGAATGATGTAAGTTTTCCGGTCTGTTGCCTTCGCCGATCCAACTGAAGCATGTCATCTTAATCATTGATCTTGGTCATCGAGAATCGTTCTTGACCTCAATGTCTATCGAGGGGAATCGGAACAATTTTTGAAGAGGAAGGAGAGTTTCGCAGTGACACTACGTGACTTTTATCTTTATTATTTTATCAAATTTTTACACAATTATTCGAACTCATTTTTATTATTATCTCATGATATAAGCGGCATTGTCCTGTGCTATAGATACATACATTCACTCATTCATTAACACAGAGAAAAACAAGAGATAAGAACTTGTAATTTTGACATGATGTTACTTTTATATTGTGTAGGCTCACTAAGAAAGAATTTTGTGGAATTCAAATTTTTAAGAGGTAATTATTCTGTAGCTTTTTGAATTTTTGTTTTTTCACTACATTTTTTAAATTAATTGAGATGCCATTTTCGTTTCTGTGAGCAAATTGTTAATATACTGAAATCTAATATACTCAAATCTTGAAATAAACTTCTGGGTCTTTCGTTATTTCTTATTGTAAAAGATGAAAAGGGAAAGAAGTGTTCTAAGGATTTTTTTCTTCGCTCTAAAATCATATAATAAGATATAAACATCGTTTTTGTGCTATTTTTGTCTATTATATTATTGCATAGTTGAATTTCCTGTCACTTCTTTGCACCCTTGGTAGATTTTTTATTTTGTAGTAATTTTTATTTTGCACTTAACAATTGATTCTATCATTTATGGCTAATCATATTATTAAAACTTTGTCATAATATTTGTTCCAAAACAATTTTTTAAAATGACCACGTAATTTAGAAGGATTGAAGCCAGTTAATTAAGGAAGATTTCATGTGAAAGATAAAAGAATTCTTGAAAATAATAATCAGTTGATATGAGACGGAGGAAAAAATGAAGAAAGACATCCCCTTTCTCGACCCGGTCCGATTGCAGATGACGCTGGTGGCAAATGACGCGACACCCGTGAAATTGTGTGAAGGGACTGGGAAGCGCCCAGTGTAAGAGTGAGAAGTGGGCCTAACTCCCTCTTGATCCTCCAGATGTCGCAAAAGTAGAAGAACCGAGATTCGTAAGACATGGCTTTCAAAAACCGTACACACAAAATAATAAGTATTATGGATAATTAGAAACACTTGAGGAGTTTCGTTTCACAAAATATATTGAAACCATTTAATTTAAAGCAATATTCTCACGCCTATTCTTTTAGTCGCATGCCATCTAGCGGTTATCGAGGAACTGGCAAAATAATCACAGCCGAGATGGGTCTTCGGCCCACCTCAGTTTCTCTTTCTCCATGTCCTCGAGCGACAATTCACGATTCTTCCTCATGCCCCCGAACGACGCCGTGTGATTTCAGATTATTGTGTCTTTCATTTATAAATAATTAAAAATTAGATTGGTATTAAAAATTACAAATATATCTTGCCAACTGCTGGTAGGACGCTATTGGTGATATTTAAAAGCTAGATCACATCGTTTTCAAATCGTTGTTATAATGACTATTTAGAAATGGGGCTTGATCTATTGACTCATTCTCCGGTGCATGTAATTAAAATGATATATATGTAGAATATTTAGAAAATTACCTAAATAAAACATGAAAAGTGGTTAGTAAAAAATACATTTCTCCATCAGCTTGTTACTTTATTCAGTGCGTTTTCTTTCAGTTTGTTCAACATAAGAAGAATTACAATCATTCAACGTAAGCAAAATTACAACAGTCACTGTTTTTCAATAAATTCCACAATTTACATCAATTGAACAAATATGTTTATTTCAATAGGTACGTTTACATATTATTATACCTAAAGAGTGTTTTAGTTTGTTTTATAAAATTGGTGCGTATCATATTTTCAAAAATTGAAATATCTTTGGCCATCAATTGATAAACATATTCATCTTTTTCAAACTCCATTTATTGGTCCTCGTAATTTAAAACGTTGAATTCAGTGGTCCGCGAGGTCGAAATGGTTGTCGACCGTTGCTGTAAATCACGCACAGGAAAGTGAAATGATATGTCGAATACATGTACTTTTTTTAGGGTACACAAGGAACATATATCTTTACACCGAGATATTATGAGCGTGCCGAGCGCTAGTCGAACACATAACCATTTATAAAACTTCTAATAATGTTAAATATAGTAATTATAAAAGTAATTCATTATGGTGTATTAAAAACCGTGAACCATTAATTATACCGTTTAAATTGAAACAATGTATTTGAAGAATGGTCTCTAGTTTGACTAGAGTTTACTATCAAACGATATCTTTCGCTGAATTACTTTCTGAATTGTCAAAAAATTTCTATATTAAATTTGACTTGAGTTTTTTACGTCGATTTCATTATAAATTACTTAGAAATTTAACATCCGTACCAACGGAGTATTTTTTCCATAAGAACCGGTACAACTTCACGATGTTTTTTTTTCTTCAAATATTAGCCCTGGAAGATCCAAATTGTGTTACGCGCATTGATAGATAATACTTTTTCTTTTTCTCTTCTTTTCTTAGATGAGTCGTGGACACATAAGAGAGACGATAATCACATAGGGAGCCTTGCAGCGATTATGTTTACAGGCAAGGTAGTCAATACACGTATATTTTTCAGTGAATGTATATACGACTAACGTAAAATTAAAAAAAATAAGATAACAGTTTATTCATTCATTAAAAAAATCAGGAGCTTCAAAAACTTTCGCAAGAACCTTACCTTACGGTAGTACTAGCGCAGGTAGAATATCTGAAATCGGCGTAGTAAACAAAGAACCATCTACTTATTTGATTTCAACTTGAAAAATATACCTCACCGGCCATTTAAATGAAATAATTGCTTTTATAACAGATGGTGTAATACATTGCGTCTTATGAAGAAAACACTTATTTTCAAAAAAATACCAACTTTTGAATCACAAAAGTGTGGAAGTTTACTTTGATTTGTTGTAAATTTCCCGTAGTATTTCATCACTTTTATCTATAGGTCACCCGACATCTGAGAAAGCTATTTAACATTTTTCCGAGATGAGATGCGTAAATCACGAAACCGTCGACCTCGACCGCCATGTTTTTATATGCTCTTGTGTCAAGCGAGTTGTTGAATATTATTTGTACTATATTATTAACCCAGTGATACAAATTAAATGATTTTTTTATTCGTTATTATTCATATTGTTGTGTTCTATAACAATTACAGTAAAAATAAAGAAATCAATTATACAGCTCCTTGATTTGACCAACTTGGAGTGGCGGATCCACCATAATATACTCCCCGTACTCTGATCCGCCCACGTCTCACCTGCTCCTAACGCCTCCGCTTATTGTTGGTCCACGTTTGCGCCGCGCCGGGATTAGGGGAAAGTAGGGTAATAGTGTGCTGCGGACGGACGGCCAGCCACGCTGACGCAAGCGCCTGACCGTTGAACTCTGGTGAGGTGTGACGGGGCGTGGCGGGGGGTGGGGGGTGGATGCTGGCTGGCGCCGGCGCCGACTACCGCTCGAGGGCAACGCTGTCGTCCACACCGCTCCATTGCTGGGTTCACGCCTTCTCCCTCCTTGTTATTGGGAACTGTTTTCTTTATGCGATGCCGGTAGCATTGGTGGAAGTTTCTCCTGTGTAGAAGTACAGGGTTGGAATCTCGGATAAAAGCTTTTCCTTTGAAGAATGAATGGCACTGAGTGATACGGCATTCACTGCGCCTCCTTCATTTCATACAGGGTTCCCACGGGCCTTGAAAACAGGAAAAAATCCCTAAGTTTCAAAAGATTTTGGAGGTCCGTACAAGACCCTAATTTTTGTTTCAAGGACCTAAAGAGGACAATATTTTATTCTGAGGCCGTATTTTCCTCTTAGTTTTTCTTTCGTATTGCCCTTAGTTTGTTTTCGGCACGAAAAGATATAAGAGTGAAAACTGGTTCATAAACGACTTGGAATCACATAAACCTAATAATTATAAAAGGAAATGGAAATTCTACTAGCACATCAACTATTGTGCTCTGGAATTTTGAAAAACAATTCATTAACAGGAAGCAAATTATCAGTATATTAAATTTTTAATACTACGATCTTATAATATTCTTATAACCTCAGGTTTTCGGATGAAATCTAGAAATGTGTATCGTGAGCGTTGCATTAGGCGAAGAGAGAGCAATAGAACAATAATTGACCAAATCTTTCAGACTTTGTAAGACCAGTTCTAATCTTTTACGATTTTGAAATAAAATTTGCGATTATCCTTCAACAAGAAACACTGAATTTGGAGGTGTATGCACCCCCGTATCATAAGTGCATTTCGAGCAACCTAGGCTAGATCCTATTTTTAAAGTACCAAATAATGGTAGCCAATGCTGTGTATTATCACGCAACACATTTTTACTGTTGTTCATGTACTGACAGCCCCTCCGGTGGCTCAGGGCTAACATGATTGCCTGCCACTGAATCACTCCATGTTCAATTCCCAGCGGAGTCAGAAATAATATGTAGCTTTTCATTTCAATGTCCCAGTTTACATAGCTATGACATAGCTGTAAACCCAGCTAATCGGCAAACCCCTACCATCCAGCTCCTACTTCCTATCGCTCCATATAGATACGCTTCAATACCACGTTAAATTTATTATTTATAAATACTACCATGGATGTATGATTATACCCCCTGAAGCTAGCAAGTATGATTAAACCCCAAGAAAAATATTCCAGAATTATGTTGGTCGTGTCAGAATTCACAACATTGTAAATAAATATCATTGACAGTTCGTTTAGTATACATAATATCTAAAGATGACTGTTAGAAAGTTAATCCGGTATGAAATTATATATAATTTGATGGATCGTAAACTGAACGTGAAATTGTCTGATATGGTCTAGAGAAGCCAATACGACATTTTGAATTTTTAGCCGTGTTTCGCGAACGAAAAATTACTCGATTATAGTGAAAACGCTAAGCGGGTAATAGTTCATTGATTATAGACGTCGCCAAGATTAGGGGTAGGTGGGGGTACTGTTTCTGTGGATACATGTTTATCAAACTTGAAATGTATTGCGGCAGCCGGGAAAAAGTAAATTTTTACCCAGGACGCCGCCGAGTAAGTTCAACTAGTGGTTATAATTCCCCGGGAATCCGAAAAATCCTTCCTCATAATTAAAAATGTGACGTATTTTAGAAAAAAAAATTGTAGAAAGAACTTTTCATTTTCAAGAAATGACAAGCAAAAGATTATAAGTATGACCCTATTAGGACTGGATAAACAAAAACTTAATTTATTTCAAAATCTCACCTTTGTAATTTGCTTCGAGAAAAATATAATTATACTCAAAATGAATTAATAAAGGCATGTGAATTGATGTATACTCTAAATACCAAATAAGAGTGAGCGCAGTATTTACTTCATTGTTTTTAGGTTATCTGCCATTTCAACTGGTCATTGACCTCGACGGATCTACTTGATTTCTCAAATCTCTTTAGGTAGTTGTTAGTAATTTGCAATGTTACGTATTTTTAATTTGTCTACTTGAGCCTTTCCACTTTAGATTTAAGTGCTGGCGATTGTTCAGTTCTCTGGTATTGGCAAGAATAATTATGAAACTGAACTACTCGCAATACCTACCACTTTGCTACTTAAACCTTAGATAATGTTTGTAATACGCTTGTTTCGAAATGAGCATGATGTATTTCCCGGTTGTTAAGTTAATGATCTAGGCCTTACTTAAGGGACTTATATATTTCATTCGATTTATTTTCCATCTCGAAAATGAATTAAAAGTGCATACTACTTTCACTAGGGCGAATATACTTTTAGATATAGATTCAGATGACAAATTTCTAAAAGAGTTTGAATAACTATATAATATTATCTGTGTGAAGAACAAATGTAAGAAAATTACGAATGTTAGCTCTTGCGTTTAAGTATACTTTCATCTTATGCTGCATATTGATTCCAGTTTCTTAACCACCCGATTGTAATTAGTTGGATTGTTACTTTGGGCAAGGACTCTCCACTCATACAAAGCTCACATACTAACATTTATGGTATGAATTCTAAATTATTAGTTAATAATGGGTCCCTGATGAAAATGAAGAACTTCCAAAGTGTTCCTTTAGCATGGTCCACGGAATATAAATATAAATATATTTGTCAAAAAACACTACAAACTGTGTATGACCACGTGGAGGACAACAAACTAATTTACTCTCCGGAAGCAAGCAAGGGACCATCCCATCAATTCCGATCAAGGGCCCTAAGGGAGAGGCGGATACAAAAATTTCAGCAAAAATTCCTAGATAAGATAAAAAGTTAGCTGCGAGTTATAATACTAATTGAATGTCAATATGTTTGTATTTTAACGCAAAAATTTTCTTCTAATATAAAAAAACGCTTGAAAATGACGAAGTATGCCCAGAGTGATCCCTCAATGTGGCCCAAGTATTCCCCGAGTGTTCCTTAGATTGCGGTGAGCGCGTGTGCTTCGAGTATAAAGACTTCGGGAACACTCGGGGTCTTAAATACGCTATCTAAAGTGAACACCCATTCCCAAACAAGTTTTTCCGAATGTGTGCATCTATTTTTCGTCACACTTCTGCAAACCTTGGGGTTCACTTTAGATAGCGTATTAATATTATTATTAGAGGTTATATAATAATAATAATATTATTAGAGGCGGATTTATCATACAGGTTCTCTAGGTTTTTTCTAGGGGCGTGTTTATTGAAACAATAAATCGTGAATTGTGTTATTTCAATTCTTATGATTTTTAAACACTATACTCAGAATAATCTATAGTTCGATAATAACTTGTACATGTAATTTTTTTGCTAAAAATTACAAACATATTGACATTCTATTAGTATTGTAACTCGCAGCTAACTTTTTATCTTATCTAGGAACTTTTGCTGAAATTTTTGAATCCGCCTCTGCCTTAGGTCCCTTGATCGGAATTGATGGGATGGTCCCTTGCTTGCTTCCGGAGAGTAAATTAATTTTTTTCCCTCCACGTGGTCATACGCAGTTTGTACTGTTTTTTGACAATAAATTTATTTATTTATAACCATCGTCTAATTATTCCTTTTCTGGTCCAAATTCAATATGTTTCAAATCCTTTGCAAATTTAGTGTTGGTTTGTGTTTCATGTACATCACGCGCCGAGCGGGCGAGGGAGGAGGAACGCGTGGAAAAGGCGCGTGCGGAAGAGCGTGAGCGTGTAGGAAAGGAGAGAGAGGCCGAACGCAGATTCGAATTAGAAAAACTACGAATCACGTCCAGTGCAATAGAGTTACCCAGGGAAAGGGAAACGGGTAGTGTTGATATTAGTCGTGTGATAGGCAAATATCAAAAGGATAGTGATTTGAGTCTCTATCTGAATTTTTTTGAAAGACAAGCAATTAGTTAAATGTTACGAAATCTCGATGGGTTACGCATTTACTGGGTTTATTAACTTCGGAACTAGTACTGCAAGTAATTAAAGAGAATGAGAGTCAAGATTACGAGCAAATTAAAGATAGCTTGCTTAAAAGATTTAAATTAAGTGCTGAAAAATTTGAAATGTTGTTCTTTTCACGTAAGAAAGCAGAAAATGAAAGTTGGGAAGACCTGAGATACAGTTTAGAAACATATTTTAGTGAATGGAAAGAAGGAGTAAACGAATACTTTTGAGAATCTTAAAGATCTAATAAACACAGATCAGATCAAAAGAAAAGTTCATCCGGATGTTCGTGAAATTGGACAAAATTCAATAACTCTAAAGCATTAAGTAGCAAATTAGATGAGTATGATTTGTTAAAATCTGAAATTCGAAGGCCAGTAAAATTTCTGAAACAGAACGCGCAAAATCAAGGAAATAATAATAGAAAAATAAAAGAGAACGCGTCAAATCATATGTCGAATGAAGTGAAAACCAGTCGCGAACAGAAACCCGTCGATTCCGGTAAGATATCGCCTACTAAAACTAACATAAGTCGTAATTCGTTTGAGCAACCTTACGTACGACGTTGCTATATATGTCAATCCGGGGAACATATTTCTTACAATTGTCCTCAGAAGAGTGAACGACCCGCGCAGGCCGAGGCGATTCAAAACGTAACAGAGGTGATTCAAAATCTAAGAGAGCTGGGCCCAAGCGTTAATAATCCTTTTATTTTGGATGGAAAAATAAATGGACAGGATATGAATATCTGGAGAGATAGTGGTTCCTCATTTGACTTAGTATCAGAGAACCACGTGGGCAAGTCGTTGTTTACGGGCGCTAAGGCTAGATGAGAAACCAGTGTGTTAGCCACTTGCGAACATTTCCTTAGAAATGGCCACGGAAAAGGGCGAAGTTGTGAGAATAGTCACTCAGACCGCTGTAGTTCGCCGCGAGTTAGACCGAGGATATTACATACTTGGTAATAGGACGGCAGCTCTGCTTAAAAGTGCTCAAAATGACACAAGTGTTGTTACCGAGAGTAGTAACGCTGTAATGCCGCGGAGCATTACGCGTAATGAAGCCACTGAATCGGTTCCTGAACGCAAGTACTCTCCGGTCGCGGAAAATAAAATTGAAAAGAATTTAATTTTATCTGATGACAAATTGGATATATCTCCGAACGTAGTTGAAGTTTCGGTAAATGATTTCGTTGAAGAAAGACGTAATTGTGAGACGTTAAACGAAACCTGTGAATCACAAAACTTTGATATTCATAATAATAATATCACATCTAAGTCAAATTGTAATAATGATTCAGCTGAATTGAATACCTTTCGGGGAGATGTTATGAAATCCTCTCCAGTCTCAACTCTAAATTATTCTGAGGATGTGCTAAATAAATCTACAATAGTTTCTAGTACTGAGTTAAACAGAGAAAGTGAGTTTGTTGATACTAAGGGTGTCAGTAAGAGATTAGATTCATTTGATCATGGGGATGTCATTAATGACGCGGTTGATATGAATTATGTTTGTATGGAAATAGGTTCCAGCTCAAATATTTCTTGTGGCAACTGGAAGTCATTTCACCCAAGAAAATTTGTATTGATGGTTGTGAAAGTACATTTGCGATGTGGGATTCTGTTACGAATCAGTGCAACGATACGTTACGTAACCATAAAAGGGTGTGTTTGAGTGTAGATATCAATGACTATGGCACTCAGGTTATTTTCTCAGATGATATAAAGAGAAGGCTCTGGTCTCTTTTCAATTATTCTGTTTCCCTTTGGAAGGCTAATGCAAGTGTATACTATATAAAATTTAATGGTAGGAGTTCTAGTCATTTAACTTTTGGTTCCGGTAATTATTTTACTCACTATCCTGAACTAAGCTACATGCAAGAATGTCGGTTTGTATGTAAGGGTCATAGAAAAACTGTATCAAATATTAATTTTCGGAGCGAGGGAGAAACTGTATATACTCCTAGTCAGTTAAACTTGTGGAATATTAATATTCATTGTCTTCTTACATTTGTTTGCCTTATGAATGAAATAGATATTTTTGGACATGCTACTAATGATATGCTACGAGTGACATGTAGTTCTGAAAATAATCCTTTGTATATTTTTAATAGAAATGTAATCAAGACGCCTCGAAATTTCAAGTTGGATGTAGTTGCGAGTTTTATTGAAATTGAATGTACATATGATAATGTTAATAAGTTGGTGCCGGCTGTATGTTGGAGACAGCATTCCAATGTATTACTTGCATCTTAGACACGGTATTGTTGAATCTTTGGAGTTAGTTGATGTTCGGGGAAAGGATCTTCCGTTGTATATCGAGTATATAAGATTAAATCGATTCGTACCTAATCTAGAACTACGTATAGAGACGGTGGTTCAAGCAAAGGTTAATACTTCGTTGGATTTAGATCGAAAGAATCGGCAAGGTCGGTCGTTGGAGAAAGACAAAGATATCGCTGCGTTTTCTGCGTACGAAGGAGTAAGCAGACCGTTGCCTTTGTTGTCTTGTGTAAAGAACGCAAAGTACGAGTACGTCAGGGATTCTCCTAAGATTTTGATATATCTCCCTAATTTATTTAAAGTAAAGACTAAACAGAGATCTATGCTATGGAGTTCCGAGTTTAGTAATGCAAGGGATGAAATAAAACGCATCTTGACGAAACAGGTATTAAAAGCGTCCTTCTTATCAAAATGGGATGCGTCGAGAGATGCCATAGGCGCGAGTATCTCGCAGCGAGACGAGCAGGGTGTCGAGCACCCCGTATCGGATTTAAAACGCGGATGTGACGTCATCGAGAGCATCATATGTCCAATACTGAAATTGAGATATCACTTTGATACTGGTCAACTATATTGGAATGTAGAGCATTGAGCAGGGAAGAAGCATATTAATACTAATTTTTTAAGTAGATAATCACAGTAGAATATTTGTATTAGTGGATGATGGTTAAGGTAATTTAAATTAATTTTCATTTTGTATTATTTTTTTAATGGGGAATTTTGTAGCTATAATGTTTGATATAAAATAATTCCGTCATGAGACTTGTAGTTATTAGTAGGGATTATGGGTGCTTGTATCCTTGTTTTTGTTATATCATTTCTTTCAGCTGTGCGTGTATAACGATATGTGGTGTAATCACCAAAATGACAGTGCACCAGTGATAACTTTCTTCGTGTCAGTGACTGCGGACTCAGACACTAAGAAAGATTTAGTGGGGAGGAGCTGTAACGTTAAAACCAAAACATTCTATAGGTTTGTGAATTGTTAATTTTACACCGTTCGCTGAAATGCCATTGAGGAACTAAACCGGATACCGCGGACAAGGGAAGGTGACTAACTCTAAGCCTCTTCATTTATTGAGGTATTGTTTGAACGTACCCCTTTCACTTCCTAAGGAAGGTACGATTGTTATAAATAAATAAATAAATAAATTTATTGTCAAAAAACAGTACAAACTGCGTATGACCACGTGGAGGACAACAAAATAATTTACTTTCCGGAAGCAAGCAAGGGACAATCCCATCAATTTCGATCAAGGGCCCTCAGGCAGAGGCGGATTCAAAAATTTCAACAAAAATTCCTAGATAAGATGAAAAGTTAACTGCGAGTTATAATACTAATACAATGTCAATATATTTGTAATTTAACGCAAAAAATTTACATGTACAAATTATTATCGAACTATAGATTATTCTGTGTATAGTGTTTAAAAATCATAAGAGTTGAGAAAAAAAACCCACTAAATTCACGATTTATTGTTACAATAAACACGCCCCTAGACAAAGCCTAGAGAACCTGTATAAGAAATCCGCCTCTACCCGAAGGAAAAACGGAGAAAAACCCGGGCCAGGATGGGGCTACAGAATTTATGTACACAACCGTGCCAAAGTTGAGTACACATAAAACTAAATTAATATGAGTCATAAGACAACACAACCTTGCAAGAAAATAGTTTTTGAAATTGTTATAAGTTATTTAAAAAATACTGCAGCCATGGCATGATAAAGTACAAGACGGATTTAACTTTTATTAAAATCAATAAATTCTTTTACAGTGTAGAAGCACTGGTGCAGGAGGTAGTTTTTAACCGCGGATTTGAAGACATTCAATTTCATAATGTCTTTTATATTCTTGGGCAGGGAATTATATAGAACGATTCCCGAATGATGCGGTTCTCGAAGAATGTCGGCGAATGCGTGTGACCAGCGCACGATTCCCTTTGTATTACACTATTTCTGTGGAAGAGGATTTGACTAAGGCGAGGCCCCCTATGGAATGTCGGTGAACTTCAGAAAAGACGTGGTGAATTAAAGTATTTTCGCCGAACGCAGAGACAATGACAGACCTGCGTTCCCCGAACGACTGGTGAGCGAACCAGAGGTTGGAGTGCACGGTGGCAGCGAAGGTGTGGTTACTTGCTGGTCACGTGACTTCCTCTCTGTATATATTGGAAGGTTTGAGGAATCCTCGAGGACTTATACGTGTGGGTTGAGTCCGCAGGTTACTTGAGATGTGACCTGGCTAGAATTGGTCGCCAGACCACTTAAGAGAGTTTGCTGCGGTTAACTGGATACATTTGCTAATAGTTGCGAGTGACGTAACTTTTAACAGTTCGTTATTCGAGAAAGCAACTTGTAATTTTGGAGATTCAGATAACCTACAGGGTTTTTACAAATTAGTTGTCTTCAACTAAAGTTATATATGTGTAATTAATGCTTTCTGATAGCATTACTTGTGTAATAATAGAATTATATATGTATTAATGATTTTGAGAGTTTGTCTACGTTTGTAAATACTCAGATTTCTATTAAATTTGTAGCAAATCGT
This sequence comes from Laupala kohalensis, assembly GCA_002313205.1. Taxonomy (NCBI): domain Eukaryota; kingdom Metazoa; phylum Arthropoda; class Insecta; order Orthoptera; family Trigonidiidae; genus Laupala; species Laupala kohalensis. The sequence continues at coordinate 1,302,480 of NNCF01126580.1, read as the reverse complement.
TAATTATTGTTATTACACGTGTGATTAGTTGTCCGGGAAACTGGGCAGGTGGCAGCGATAAAAACTACCATAGGAATTGTGATATTTATGTGAATCCCGCTTCTACCAAAATATCCACACCGCATCAGGGCTTGTGGTGTGATGTTACAGTTTGCTTGGGGAAGCGAATAGAAAATTGGAAAAGCTGCTTATGTTATTTGAATCCCAACTTAATTTGAGTTTTATTTTGGATCCCCGCAACAATTACAATATCTTAGTGATTTGTTTAATTTTAAATACGATATCGTAAGGTGCATGCTTGCGTACATACATACTGATCCGAATCTGTTTAATAAGATTTTAATACTTTTCAGATTTTTACAGTTCATAATTGAGAAGGAAAAGTCATTAATAAATACAAACATCTAAGAATTTAAAAAAATAGTGTGTTATTTAAAATTAATTTTTAAATTACTTACAAATGATGAAGGATGCAATAACGAATATTTATTATTAATGTAAAGATTGTCTATAAAACCTTTTCGTGTCACAGGTGACGGGTATTCCTAAGAATCGTTCTTGGAATGAAGTTTTATCAAATGACGACCCATATACTATTCCAAGAATCCGTCGATTTCCTTTTTCGGATGTTGAAAGTCCTTCACTCAGTCCTTGCTTGAGTTTTCGCAACTCATGAATAATGCCGATGAATTTTAAGAAACATGTCCAATTCCTATTTCGGATTTATTATTGAACTTTTTAAATCTTCTCTGTGACGGTGTAAAAGTATTTTTCATAGTTAATACTCAAGTGAATTGTGAACATAATGACTCTTTTTTACTATTTAAAACTAAAATGTTTATCCTATGGATGTATATGAGATCAAATACACTTGCAATTTAAACTTATTGCTCAGTTTTAATCATTCACAATAGCATTAATGTTTCTCGCTGAATAACGATGCTTCTAAAACATGCAATTTATGCATAGATTTCTAACAAAGCTTATTTTCATTTCTAAAATAGTACGATGCCTTAGCTTTTCACTTATTTCTTCATAATAATATAGAAATAATTTCCAAATCCCATGAACCCATTTGTTCTTTTGCAGTTTGAAGTGCGATACTTTTTATCAAAATTAACTGCTATTCTATTGGAAAATACGACAGAGTTGGCTATACTAGCAAGAGTCTTTTAGATGTACAATATTGTATTGTAGTCTTGATAGCTACATTTTCTCGAAATATTCTATGAATTTTGTCACTATTCTCAGTGAATCTTTAAACTGTAAATGTTCAAGGTTAATTATCTGATAAAATTACAAACAAAAATGATAACTAGCTGAATCACAGTGGATAATTCACACAAAATGTAGCGTTTTCGTTTTTCTTGATGGACTAAGTAGAGTATTGGTCTTCGAGAACCTCTTTTTCGTTATTTTGAGCCTCATCTTAGTTTCCGACTTCATCTTCACTTTCGATATCTTAATCTCTATTTTTTATTGACACAAACTGATCAAGAAACGTTTTTATTACCGAAAACTGATCAAGAAAAGGAAATCGTTACAATCATTACCTCATCAAAATATATTTCGACAGCATAATATTTATTGTATGCTGACGCCTTCTCCGTTCTTCGGACCGCGTTCTAGCTTCTGCGTTCAAGAATGATTCGATTACTACCGCACTGTTTTTAACATCCTTGAGATAGGTGTTGGCAATCATCGCAAATGATTTATTTTAATGCTACACAACTATATGAGGAAGGTATACTCCACCTCCTACATTACTACCGGTTTCCAGCTTCAATATCACCTCCAATGGGAAAACAACTTTAAAAAAAAAGAGATTTTTGACTTTATTCCTTATCGTCAAACATTGACTGGATCCCGTTGATCTCATTGACTATCTTCAACACAAACATCAATTTTGAATATTTAGTATTCAACTGAGAACCAAGCGTCAGTTATTACCGTAGTATTACCGTAGTAACTGGGTATTACCGTAGTAAAACTAAGACCATTATTCAAATACTGTGAGATTTCGAACAATGCACCACCAAAACTATAAAATATTTAGATTTTTTCTATTACTCTTAACTTACGTGTTATACTGAACGACGAAGCAAGTGATTAAATTGGAACTATTTTTTAGACAAGCAGAGCATGCAGGCAGCAGCAAACAGTTGCATAAACGGAACGAACTAATATTTTGTACCTTTGAGACCTTAGGTTTTTGCGCAGAATAACGAGTAATAATATTGTACTTGAAGTTCCACAGATCTTTTACATGTACAAATGAGTAAATCACGAAAACCATTAATAATTAATGGCAAAACTAAGTAAACAATGTGACAATTCAAAAACTGGAAAATTCACATTTTAAAATATCTTGTACCTCTGAAATTGTAAATCTGATAAACAAACCATTTATTGAAAAATGTTGGAAATTACATTATCTACCTTGTGTACATTGATTAGTTTGGTTATAATTTGCACCAGTAATGAAATAATTGCAAAAAAGTCACTTTCATCTTTAGGCATTCGTGGACTTCCACATCAATGGCTAACTTCTTATTTAAAAGACAGATATCAACAGGTCGAAATATCCTACTCTAAAAATAAAATACTTCAGCTTTATCTTTCAGAAACAAAGCCACTTACTTGCGGAGTACCCCAATGTTCAATTCTCGGTCCTATACTCTTTTCATTGTACGTGAACGACATGTCATCATCCACATCAGATTGCAAAATGGTTCCTTTTGCTGATGACACTAATTTACTATGTAAACACGCCTGGCTAACGTTTACTCCCATTTACGTTACGGCATTACGTTCTGGGGCNGGATAGTTCGGATAATTTGTAAATCTCACCCCCGAAACTCTTGTAAACCTTTATTCAAGGAATTAAATATCTTAACACTTCCCTGCATTTATATTTATGAAACAGTCGTGTTTCTGAAGTGCCACCCTTTCTTTATACGAAACAGTCTCTTCACGAACACAATACTCGCAATAGTAGTAATATTCATCGCCCTAGAGTGTCAACCACTCTTTGCCAAAAAGGACCTTATAATTCGGGAATTGTTCTATATAATTCCCTGCCCAAGAATATAAAAATATTATGAAATTGAATATCTTCAAATCCGCGGTTAAAAACTACCTCCTGAACGAGTGCTTCTACTGTGTAAAATAATTTATTGATTTTAATAAAAGTTAAATCCGTCTTGTACTTTATCACGCCATTGCTGTAGTACTTTTTAAACAACTTATAACAATTTCAAAAACTATTTTCTTGCAAGGTTGTGTTGTCTTATGACTCATATTAATTTAGTTTTATGTTTACTCAACTTTGGCACGGTTGTGTACATAAATTCTGTAGCCCCATCCTGGCCCGGGTTTTTCTCCGTGTTTCCTTCGGGTAGAGGCGGATTTCTTATACAGGTTCTCTAGGCTTTATCTAGGGGCATGTTTATTGTAACAATAAATCGTGAATTTAGTGGGGTTTTTTTCAACTCTTATGATTTTTAAACACTATTACACAGAATAATCTATAGTTCGATAATAATTTGTACATGTATTTTTTTTGCGTTAAATTACAAATATATTGACATTGTATTAGTATTATAACTCGCAGTTAACTTTTCATCTTATCTAGGAATTTTTGTTGAAATTTTTGAATCCGCCTCTGCCTTAGGGCCCTTGATCGGAAACGATGGGATTGTCCCTTGCTTGCTTCCGGAAAGTAAATTATTTTGTTGTCCTCCACGTGGTCATACGCAGTTTGTACAGTTTTTTGGCAATAAATTTATATTATATATCATCACCATTCTCCTAAGATGGGGACACGAACGTCAGATTTTGAGAATGAAAGTTACGAATTTTCATTAAAAACGCCCAACTCAAGAAGTGTACGAAATATTTATTCTCCATCACCTTTTGCAAGGTCGAACCTACCTGTTTCCTGGGTTATACCTCCTGTCACTACTGTCTCTAACAAGAAAGTTAGTAGGTTGTTATTATTATAATTAACAGTATGAAAATCTTCAGAAAATGCATTGTATCAAGTACAAGAACATTATTGTAGTGTTATAATTTTGAAACACTATATAATGAAGTTGCAATTCTCTCTCACTTCACCTCCTTAGGCGCGATGCACACCGATGAAACGCGTTTCATGAAACTGAATTTATTTAAATACATTATGATGTGCACACCGAATTTCATAAAACGCATTTCATGCAACGCGAGTGTTCTAATTGATGTAGTGATAAATGACGTGTTTAATTAAAGCTAAAAATGAAGTTCGGGAGCTCAAATAAATGTAGAACAAGAAGTGGAGATGTTCTCGTGAAAGTGAAACGAGAGATAACAGGGAAATTTTGCATTGATCAAATCAGCGATCGCAACTGTTTGTTCGCGGACTATTAAATGTTCCGCGAGAAAATTATAGTTCACAGAGGTATCTTAGCATTAATTTCGACTTTTATTCATTATAAAACAGAAAATAAAATTGCAAAAAGGTAATTTTCATGAAATGGGGATTCATGGATTTGCGCGTTCTTACGAAACGCTTTTCATCGGTTTGCACTGAGTCTTATATGTAATTACAATTCGAAAGAAGAGAATTTCTCATGAATGCGCTTCTACTATCACCACATGCAATTATATTACACGGAGTCGTGATAACAATGTGCGGAGGATATGCAAATGACAACGGTCTCCTTTGCTGAGAGTAGTTTTACATCTTGGCGGACCGCTGGCGAGGTGCAGATCTCGAGTGTAACGACGGCTGTGGTGATATTAACGCTTTGCAAGCCATGTTCCCTGTCTCAAACGAGAGTTCAAGGCTAATCCGAGAGCAAACTTCATGACTCGTTTGCTTACATAGTACTGATACCTGAACTGTTAATTGGATGGTCGAATTTCGAATGGGAAAAAAGATATAGATGATTAAGAAGTACAGGGAGTAATGCACAGGATGAAACAACGAGAATCGTGATAAGATGAAATGCGGAGAGTGTTGACGGGATAAAATTACGAGACTGTTTATAGGATAAAATGACGTGAGTGAACGTTGACTGGGGAAAATAGCACTGATGAGGATAATTTATCAGTTATAAGTCGAAATTGATGATCATAGTCTCGTCTGTTTACAAGTTCAAGATCAGGGGTGGCTAACCCTGCTGCTTTTGAGGTCCACCCTTCAGTCACGTTCAGAAACTCTTCAGTTTCCTCTTAAGGCTCGTTGACAGATAAATTACCCGCTACTGGAATAAACGGTATTAGAGTTTCAATGGTGCCAAATTCTAAGCTTCATTTTCTTTCGTGAAACATGTTTTCGGGCAGTTCCCATAGTGTGCGCTGCTTCCTAGGGTGACGCGGAACATTGCCAGGGACGTCGTGCCTCTGCTCACGGCATCATCAATTTAAAGATATTTATCATCTCATAATACAATCCTTTATAAAGACTGTATTTTGTGTACTATTATCTCTACCACTTCATGTTTATTGGTCTAATTTTGCGTAGTCTAGGTATAAATATTATTAAAATTTTACTGTATGGGACATTGTTCACATTATGGGCGTCGCGCCTGCGAAAACGACCCGTAGAACAAGGGCGACAATGGTCTAAAATAATACGGAACCAATGTTCTAGGAAAAGCTGTATCCAAGGAATCGGTACCTGAACACTGATGTAGAATATACTATTCACTATGCAACCAAGAAGATTTCTTGAACTAGGAAATTTCTTTAATGAATCTTTTACTATAGTAGTCGCCACGGATGATGGCATGTTTTTGAGGTGCGTAGCAGCATTTAGAAAACATGAGACCGTGAACAGCGTATTTCTCTCAAACGTCACAGTGAACCGATAATGGAGTAGTTTCGTAGATATTTTGCTTTCCGTCGGGATACAATGAACCACAGCTGTGTCTCGACGAAGCCGTAACACCGAAACACAAGTGAAGAGGTAGTTTTTGTACAATGAAATGGGGACTTAGTTTTCCGAGTAAACGTCACTTTTAAGAGAGAATCGGAAGAGGGCTAGTCGTCTGAAAATGTTTCCACAGAACAAAAGCTGACAGCCAATGCTGAGAATTGTTGCAAGAGATAATTTTGTCAATAATGCAAAAGTGCCTTAGTCTTCGTCTACGAAGCCATATGCTGTTAACGGTGGCGATGACACTCATATTGAAGTTGTAAGGACAAGCAGATGAAGTGACAGCGATGAATGCGAAGTCCTCCGGCATCGGATTCGTCGATGCGTTGCAGTGCTCTGCAGATTGGATACGCTATGCGCCCATTTCGCACGAGGTCACTTGACAAGCTAATCCATTCCATGCTACTTGGGGCGGAGCGGAGGCCTACACATAATTTATGAGGCTACATGGGTACCTCATTGTCCGCAGTACGCGCCCACGTCGAGTTTGCCAACATGTGAGGTTTCACTTTCATTTATTCGTCATGAGTAAACTGCATTCATTGTGATAGTACTACCCTTCTCCCTAAAGTATTTTTTAAGTTTGCTAATCTATAGCTTTGAAACTTGCCTTGAAACTTTCAGTGGTAGTGAGACCCACTTTCCGACTCAGCTTTTCCATAAAGGAGTTGCTGCGATCGAACTTAAAAAGTTACCATTCCTCATTTTCTCAAGTAGTTCCTATAAACCCCTCTCATTTTCAAAACTTCTTTTATGTATGGTGTTATTGTCAAAAACAGATTGGTGAGAAGTTCCTAGAATGTCGTAGGTTACGAAGAGAATACCAAAAGAAAGAGTACTCATCTGAACATCTCCATGAATTCCACGAGTAGATGGCGTTTATAATTGTCACATATATTGTAACAATTGTATTGTCTGTTCTATTATATATTTCTTCAAAATAACATACAATTCACAGAATAAAAAATATATTTCAAGTTCCCTACCTGATCTTCAAATCTCTTTTCTTCGTCTGAATTGCTCAAACGGATATAACACGTTTGCTTTCTACCTCTTCAATTATTTTACGCTATGCGGGTTGTCCACCGTATGTCTCCACATTGAATTTTCAGGGTATCTTTAACAAATAATTATTTCACACGCAGCTATTTTGTTGACACCTGCAATTGAAAGCGTTAAGGCTGCTTTGTGAGGCACGAAAACGTACGAAATTACAGATAAATATAATTTTTCCCTAATATTTCGTGACCAATTAGCTGCGCTTTAAACAAATCCATTTACGCGACTCAGTTGTAGATTTTTAACCATTCGTAGAACATTTTTGCAAAAAAATATTTTTCCCTACGCTGCGAATACTTATGATGAGAATGAGCTATAGGCAACCGTTTTCCATCACGAACGCAATATATATTGATTTCAGTTTACAGTTACGTTGCAATGACTATTCTCTATCAAAATACAGAATCACATATAACACCATTATGACTCGTAGTGTGTAAATGGGGGAATCTAATGTAATTCCCTAGGATTGCATTTGTTGTGCATTTTTGCGTTTGTTCAGTTTTTCTAAACTATTTTTTAATTTATATTACATTTGTGTGGTTATGTTCTCTCTAAAATAAAGAGAAATGGTACAGTAAATTTTCAGATAGTATAATTGTCAAAAATTGACGTAGGTAAATATTATGATTAGAGTCACAATTAAGGTATCGAGAGATAAAAATTTTATATATATTTTCCTCATGAGGAAACATGGTTGAATCTAATGAATCAATAGAAAAAATAATGATTTATTTTAGTGAAATATTACAAAAATATAACATACATGACAATTGGATGGCATTTTTACATATCACCACTTATTAATTAAAAATAAACAAATTGGTTATCTTATTACCTTTTCCCAAAATAATTTGCACCTTTAATCGTGAGACATGGAAATGCACTGCAATTTAAACCTATTTTCGGAACTTTTGCTGAGTTTGAATATTCTCTTCAAATTTAAAACAGAGTGGCAGAAATAACATAAAAACGAGATGGAAAGTTCCATTGATATTTTTATTATTTTTCCTAGCTTCAGATAACTTGTGAAAATATTAATTAGACACTGTTTCGAACAATAATCGCTATGTAATAATGAGGATTAATACACAATAAATGAACAAATTATTCTATATATTGTCATTCCATTTTTGTTGCTATGGTTCCTCTGCTTTTATGATAAAAGTGAATTATTGCTATCACTAGTTTAAGTTGGGAAGAGCACGTTATTATCCTTTGATCACAAGGATAAACGTTAACTTTAACTTGATCATATTAAAAACATTTTTTATTTTAAACCTTTTCAAGTTTATTTTCAATAAACATAATTTATTGAAATCAATAAAAAATTATGTTACATTTTATTGTTAATTTATTATTTTATATTATTTTATCGGTTCGCTTTGCTCGCTCGGAGTTTTTCCTTGGATTCGCACTTGGGGCTTCACCCTAGCGATTCTGCTAGTGTTTTCGCTGAGAGACGCATTTGGTGGCATCGATAAAAATGAGTCGTAGTTATTTGCAATCCAAGGCTTTCTAATGAGTTATTTTCTATTTTTAGTGCACAAGTAGTGCGGGTTATAAATTAAGTTGTGATTGTGCGCACATTTGTCTGAAGAGCAACTCGACGAAACAATTTTTATAGTATTTTGAGCGTATAATTTCTGAAGTGTGATATCATTTTATTATTGCTGTTATTTTATATTATTTTATTTTTTAACGATAAACTCGAAAGCACTATACAAATATCATCCTAGACAACCAGAGTGAAGTAAACCTCAAAAGCTTTGTCGCTCTTTGTTGCACCGTCACGGTACATCCGCGCTCCTTGAGATTAGACCTGTTCCAAAAGATTGAACATGAGTCATCTAAAACTACAAGACCTCGTGCTTAGGCTGCATGACGCGCCATAGCTAGAGTTATTTACTTGTCGCGGAGTCGCAAAAATGTTTCATTACCTTCGCTTCTAAATTTATCGATATTACCTATAATTTCCTTTCAGTGGCATATTTTATTAAAACAGACCACTTTTCATTGCGGGTATGATCGATGAAACCTTTTTCCAACCACAAATCACCATAGATTTAACTTGAACATTATATTTGACCAGTTCTAATGAATGTACTTTCTATAATTTACTATATAAGCAATAAATATTATGAAAGTCCTCTTTTTTCATATACATCATATTTGATTATGAATGTTTGATTTGTCAAATTCTCAGCTCTAGATTCAGGTTATTCTCATACACCACTTCGTTCTACTTCACGCACTTTTAAGTTAATGCTGATGCATTCAGTACGATCTAAATGAGAATAATGTTTTAGATATTTGAAGGATAAAGGAGTGATAAATTTAGATAAGAAAAGGAAAGTTTAAAAGAATGAAGAGATCAGGAATACGCGACAATGATTGGAATGTTTCGAGACGCGTATAAAAACGAATATCAGGAGAGGAAAATTGTACAGATGGGACATAGGAGAACACAATGAGAGGACAGTTTTATAGATGGAACACAGGAGAGTTTTCGAGCTGATGTAGAAAGTGGAGACGGTTACGTTAAAAAATTGAAAATTCAAAAACCATTTCTAGATATTTCTGTTAACAATTGATTCACACAACAACAAAAAACAGGAATATATCTTAATTTCTTCGTAATATATCGAAAAGAGTGAAAATAGGAAATCTTACATTTTACTCTTTCACCCTTTGAAAATTGGTTTTTCGAAAAATTCTTTCTTAGGAGGTGATGTTATAAAAGGCACCCACAGTCTAAATTTCGTATTTCTATCTGTATTAGTTCACGCTCTGCGTTGATGAATGAGTCAGTCAGGACAACGCCGCTTATACTTAGAGACTTCTTCGTACCATTCTGTTTCTACAAACTTTCGAATTGCACGAAGCTGATAACTTCTGGTGGCAGGTGTACTCACAGTTTAACATACCCTTGCATGACAGGGTCAAAAATCATTTTCCAACCTTATATAATGACTTGCGTGTTTTTGTGATTAATTCTTAACGTCCACACTGGGACGGATTTTGGTCAAGAAGATCTCTGATCGAATCGGTGATCGTTATATTCGATTCCCCTCGTCGAAAATTGAGGAAGAAAAATTAACGTTCTTGGCGAAAAATATTGCATTTGCCTCCGAAAATTCCAATTATTAGAGCGCTCTATGTAGAGAAAATAGACCAATGTATTACACATTGTACGTGAAGTGTTTTATCATAGTATATTCAATATGGTCTGATATATCACTACAAATAAAACTGGATGCGAAACTTATTCATACCCAAAAGAAGGTTAATCAATCTCGAATGGTCCAAAAATAATTATTAAATTGGTTANTATATATATATATATATATATATATATATATATATATATATATATATATATATAAATGATTTTAGAACTTCACAGAAAGGCTCATATCGGCTATCGTATTTATTCTACATGATTTAATTAATAACCAATCTATTCACAATATTATGATCTACCCAAATTATCTAGTACGTTATTCTCTTATCTTCTAATGGTCGCAATTTTGCCCTGACAATGGTGAATCCAACGTCCATTATCTGATTTTTTTTATAAAGGAGTACTTTAAGTGGGCAAAGTTTGATCTTTGAGACTTAAATAGCTTCATTTGCTTAATGGTTCAAATTCGCCAAGTTTCGAAATTCGCAAAAGTTTAATACGTAATATCACTGTTGGTCGAGCTAATAAAAAAAATTAGTTCGGACTAACATGAGTAATAGTTAGAATTTGGTTTCGTAGACGGGTATGACATAAAGAATACTGCAAAATTATGAGAAAAAAAACACGAATTTTCACTAGTAATGTTATTTCGACCTCATGAAACTAAGTTGTATTTGCATTAAAGTAAATCATAAATATTAGTGATTAATTAATCATGAATAAGTTTATAGAAATTAGATTAAAAGTGTACATTAATTAGAACTGACATTTCTTATCGAATTTTAGTGTCAATAGTAACATGGGCTCATTATTAATATAGAATTAATTTTATCAAAGTAGACTTTGTCCGAAAATTTATTCTTTTCATTTAAGATGAGATACAGACCTATCTGCGAATCATAAACAAGGTACCATCTACCCATTTGTTTACTATTATTTACATAAAAGCGTAATGCTATTAATAAGCAGCTGAAGTCGTAACTTTAAAATGAAGTACTTGAACAAGAATCAGATTTCCTAGAATGTTTTACGTCTGTTCGTGGTGACAGAGAAAATCTTTATATTTTTATACAACCAACAGTAAATTAAATACGTTTTTTTAAACTGGCAAATAAATAACTTCGATTGTCTATCAATTGTAGAATTTATTTACATATTATTTGAATCTGAAGCGAAGAAAAACTTTAGGGGTTCGAAGGAAGTCAGAGAGATGGTAGTCCACACGTTGAATAACATTATTAAAATTGGATGGGTGCGGGATGAATCTAGAGTAAGGTAACGTAGAGGAAAAAACTAAATCGTTTTCATTGTCTACACATAAAAATACCTTTTTCACGGTAGATTTCTTCGCAATAAATGCCTTCACGAATATTTGCATAACATTTTGTGTGAATGACAGCCATACTTTTATACTAATATACAAATGCGTACCGCGAAAACGTGTCTGTCTCTTTGTTACTTGATCACGACTAAACCAGTGAAACGATCGTGATGAAATTTGGCAAGGAGATGGTTTATATGACCAGGATAAACATAGGCTAACTTTTATTTTTATAATATATGATAAGAAAGAATTTTTTTTACAATAAATATCGGAAAAAGAGAGTTGTATCTGCTTACGCTGCCTAAACGGTTGGAGATAGGTGTCAACTATGAATAGCAATATTGTTTGCCTCATAGAGTTCTACAAAAAAGTCCGCGGAAGCATATGTCTATCTACAAAAGCTAACCTTTATAATTGATAAAACGTTTTTTAAATTGAAATGTCAAAATATTTCAATTTAAGAGTAATTCAAGAAGGAAAAAATTAGTCATCATCAAATTTAATGGATTATTTATTTAGTACATTTAACAAAGATAAAAAAAATTTGATGAATAGTTTAGATTTTACAAGAATTTTAATAAAATGGTGCAGCCGCGTCACGCCTCGGAAGCGAAAATTCGACCGGCGCAGTGTAGTTTTGTAATACATTTGTTTTATTATAAATTATTGGATGCTGTGCATGATTTAAAAACCATTTAGTAAAAATATTTTTCTTACAATACATGGGTTTTTTTCTTAGTAAAATATTAGTCAGAAAAAAAATATCGGGCAACGCTGGGTAATCAGCTTGTATGAATATAAAGCAGCCTAGAAACAATGCAAAGGTTCCTCCTCGACAAAAGAATACCGGAAGCAAAAGATCCCAGCAAAGTTCATTGTACCTCACCTTGACCAGTTCCGTATGTATCCAGTCAATTTGCTAATTGAAGCTGCATCCGGAAGAAAAGAAATCATTCTAACAATCCAAGTAGGAGGAATCATACCCCAAAATGTCTCAAGTGCAATAGTTTCGTATGAACACAATGACATCGCCATGTACCGTGAGATGCATTGCGAATGCAGGGACACAGAAGCCTTGGAAGCACGGAAGGAAGGACGGGCCGCGCCGCAGCCATTAGTTCTGCAAGGGCCGACCGTCGCGTCGCGTCCTCCTCGGACTCGCCGCCTCCATCACATTGCGTCACAGCGAAAGTCGTTCTTTCGCCGCCGCCAGCGCCACCGCCTGCGCATACATCTCTTGCTCCCTGCGCCACTGCCATCACGCAGCCACTCACTTCCTCGTGTGCTTACATCATTTGACGTCGTCAGAGCGGCGTCCGCTTGTGATGGTTGGTAGCTCTTCTGCCCGCGTTGCACAGATAATCATGTAATCGTATTGACAGTCATCAGTTAATATTTTTTCGGAGGAGGGTAGTGTCTTTTTTATAGATGGCAAACAAGGCAGTCTTGACTTCTTCAACGCAAACTGTGCCGAGACCGGAGTAGACATGTACGAAAAGAGAACGTGAATCGAAATGACTACGTAAGAAACCAGACAAATGAAGAATAAAGGGATAAATTATTTATTTTAAGTCCAACACTTTGGAGTTTTATATGCCCTCATCTTAAAGCTACACACAAACGAGTTGGCATGCTGTGTTTAAGAAACGTAAAAGAATTGAAATTGGAGATGCAATGAATAAGCTCAGCTAATAGTTATTTTCCTGTTGCAATAAAATCATGGTAAAAAGTTCAAATCAATGCCTTGTATTATTTTTGGTGATCCAATGGGAGGCCTTACAAGGTAGGACCCAGAGTGGCGGGGCGGGTGGGAGCGACGTTACCGTTCTAGGTACGCCAGTAATGACCAAAAAAGAAATTCAAGCTCCATACGTGCATCCTGTAAATAAATATATATTTTTTTCTTTATACTTATTAAAAAGAAGTATACTACTTGGTTACATTACGATTTTTAGGATTATGTACTATAATTATACTATGAGTACATCAAGATGATTTTTTTTTTTTTTTTTTTTTTTGTGATTTGGAGTAGAATTAAGTGTATTACTTATATACTCGTAATTTTGAGCCAAAAATATTTTTAAAATTTTGTATCATTTAATCAATACTGCCACATCATCAATGTGCCGAAGGTCGTTTCCACCTTTGTCAAAATCCCCTGCCCTAGTGCGAGTATACTCACGAAATAGCGTTAAATTTACTAACATATTGTAGCTATTCACCGGACAGAAGTTTTGCTACGTTGTTAATTTAGAAATCGATGAAAGCAATTTTAAATCATCGTTTCTAAAAAAAAAAAACTATAAATTTATATTGAATAATTTAACATACCCATTTCCAGTTCTGAGACATTTGACCTATTTTGGTGTCAATCTGTTCAAGCAACAGAAACAACACGTTACCTTAAGAGTTCCTCTTCGTATCTTTATCTACTTATACTTCAACCGTATTCAAGGTTGTTGACAGTAAATTTTGAAGAAACATTCTTTGCAATGAATGTGATACATACACCTCATATGTCTCAAATGAATTTTTTGCGCCGGAAAATATTTGCTTCAAAAATTATTTATCTGTGTGTTTGTTGTTCATTATTTCTATCCTTGAGAATATAATTAAGGGAAAATGCTAAAGACCATTAAAAAATGCGTAGTTCGTGATAGATTATTAAGTAATCCATATGCTGTTCGGCGATTGACATTTGCTCGCAATTGAACGTGTCTTGACGTCCTTAGCGATCAAGAAATTCCTTCGGAAAAAAGTATTGTGCTATCAATTAAAATTAGAAAGGAAGATATTCTGTATACTAGCGACAACATAAAAATAAACAATAGTAATTATTTGTTTATACTGAAAAGTGAAAAGTGTAATATTCTGGCCTATTAGATGAATATTTCTTTTATTTTCTCTTAAGATCATCTGCACTGATTTTGATGAAATTCACAGAATAGATGTATAAAGTGATCTAACATGGTCTCATTTTTAAGTAGGATCGTTTTATCATCTTTCCTAAATGTTAGAAAATCAGTATTGTAAATTCCAAAGTACAGATAGCTTGATAGCTTACTATTAGTGAATGAAAAATTTCAAATTTCATGTAAAATGAAATATATTTAGAGGACTCGCTTTGCTCCGTGGGGGGCTACCACCCCTTTTTTAATACCTTCGGCCTATCGATTATTTCTTTACATAACAGTTTCTGTAATACAGAGCAGCATATTGGAAGGTACCAAATTTCTAATTTGGAGATCATTGCATTCATATAATATATTACGAGAAATGCGCAGTTCACCTCATTTCGTTGTATTATTAAAGTGATAAAATACACAAAATTACGTGTCCATTACAAAACAATACATATTCCCCAAATAAATGCTAAATCTTTCTGGAACTACATTTTTTCGAAATCCATTATTAGTCCCTTTCTTAATAGTTGGGAAGAGGAATAGCACTCAAAAGAGGCCGACTTAGAAAAACAATTTCTTATCCCGAAAATTATCCGGAATGCTGGGATGAGATTGTTTTTTAATTTGAAAAGTTTATTGAGTCAATTGGGACATCAGGAACGATTTGCAAATACTTGCCAGTACACAAAATATGTGTACAAAACGTTTGTTTAGCATTTAAGCCCTTGGGGATGACTTTTTGGTTTATTTCAATAATCTGGTTATCTTAACGAAATTCAATATTTATCCATTTCTCAAAAGTCGACGAAGTGTTTCAAGCGCAAAAAGGCAAAACGTGAAATAATATCTTGTCCCAATTTCCAAAATGTCCGGAAATGGTGTTTTATGTTTCAAAAGAATTGATATGTGGAAATGATCGTAACGAATCGATTGCAAGAAACCAAAAGTCGGTGTAATGTAGAAAACCGTTTTTTTTTTACTTTTTACAATTGTATATTTTTCGAGTTTACGTATGGAGTTTGCAGAGCCTCCACAAGATGGAGAAAGCTAAAAGCAGGTTTTTTTGGGATGTCGAAATGTTCGTGGAATTTTTTTGGAACTTATCAACAGATGTTAAAGAAAATGTATGGATTTGACTATTTTATAGAGCGTGACTATTGCTCTAAAAAATGCAGGTTGTGTCGAATGCAAATTTTTGTGTTCAGCTTACACATTGGTCCCATGCTAATTGGAAGCTACAGTATCTCTTATCAGTTCCTTCAGAGCAGCGGAAGCGATAACATAGTTTTCCTCTGCCCCGTGAAGTCGTGAAACTAGCTACGCCTTGTGTGTGTGGTCAAGTTATACAATCAACTTGTGATAAAATATTATTAAGGATTCGACAGTGAGCATTTATTAGAAGAATCTTAAAGTGTTTTCTTTTAACGCGATTGTGCGGGAATCGAAGTACTGAATAGCAATTGCTAGTGCCAGCTGAAGTGAATCAGACGGCTGCCCCATATCGGGGACGGCTGTGGTAGTAGTAGAATAGGAGAGGATAATCATCTTCAACATGCAAATTCGACCCAAATCCAAGATCTGTGTAATGCAGGCAAAGAAATACCCAAGGCCATGGACGTCCTGTACAACCAAGGAGACAACACAGAAGAAACCCTATCGCAACCACAAACTTTAAACAGGTATAGCGCACCAGCAGGCACTGCAGTAGAGTTCTGTACAAAGAAAAGAAGACAAAATTACGAAGACTTAAATAACCAGAGTAAACGTCAAAATACAGATCGTGCAAAACAATTACTTGGTAATCATTCAAATATGGAGGAAATCGTTGTTGCAAACATTCCAACCGCAAATAAATATGCAATGTTAAATTCAGTATCAAATGAAGTGCAGGAAAAGCAAGAGAAGCAAATAGTTATTCCTCCAATTTTCATTCATAACGTGGAAAACTACAAACTACTATTAAACAATTTAAAAGAGATTACAAATAAGTCTTTTGATATCAAATTATTTAATAAATCATTTAAAATCAGACCATCAACTATTGAATATTTCAGACAAATTATAACTTTTTGTAGAAAGGAACAAATAGAGTTCCATTCCTTCAAAGACCCATCACAAAAACTTTGAGAAGTTATAATAAGGGGTATCCCAACGGACGACGAGGAAGACGAGGTTACGGCAGATCTAAAATCCTTGAATTACCCTATTACTAAAACTTCTAGACTTTTTAAAAATAAGATTCGAATTTCATTTTGTGCAATTCAGGTTGAAAATAACTCAGACATCACTGAGTTATTCAAACTTGAAAAACTTATTTTTTTTGCGGTGGTAAAAAAACGGTACATGAAACACGCCTAAAAACCCCATTCAATGCAAAAACTGCCAGCGTTGTGGTCACTCCCACAACAATTGTAATAGAGTGCCCAGATGTGTTAAGTGTTTAGAATATCACCATTTCTCAAAATGTTCCAAATCTAGTAATACACCTCCAAGATGTGTAAATTGCCAAGGAATGCACCCAGCGAATTTTAAGAAATGTCAAGCTTTAAGACTAAACCGAATACCTCCCTCTCCAAGCACACATAACCCTAACACCATTAGTTCTTAATCTCTCAACTTTACAACTGAATTCCCTCCATTACCAGACCGCCGCCAAGCGAGGCCACCTCACCGCAGTGATACCTCTTACGCTCAGGTAGCTAGCCAAGGCAAAACGTCAAATTACCCAAGCGCTATGTCACTAAACAAGGAGGATTTAGTCAGAGAAATCATTACAGAAGTCATAAAAGCAATTATGCCTAAGATCCAAACAATGATACAATCCACCATTCAAGCAATCCTACCCCTAATAGCAGGAAATGTTTTCAAAGAAAACAAATTTAATTCTATTAAACTGGAATGCAAATGGTCTAATAAGACAGAAAGACGAATTCACACACTTCATAAAATATTATAACATTGATATAGCGTGTGTGTCAGAAACACATCTAAATGCCTCGAACAAGTTCAAAATAGCAGGCTATAATATTTATCGAAAAGACAGACTAAGCACTAAACCTACGGGAGGTGTAGCTATTATAATTCGCTCTTCCTTAAAAATTATCAATATCAAAATTTTTCAGATACTCAAGTAGAAGATATAGGAATAACTGTAAAACGGGAAAACGCACTGAATATAACTATCAAATGTATTTACAGACCTCCTAGCAAACAATTTAACGAAAATAATATACTACCGCATGTATCGGGTCAAAACCCTGTACTAGTATGTGGAGATCTCAATGCAAAACACACCAGCTGGGGTTGTAAATCAACCAATAAAGCAGGCAAAAAACTGAAAGTACTAACAACGTCACATAATATCTTAATACATTCTCCAAACTCACCAACTCATTACCCATATAACAAGAAATTCAAACCGGATATATTGGACTTAGTGCTTTCAAAAAACTTTAATGGACAACTATTTCAACACACCCTATCAGAGTTAAATTCTAATCATACGCCAGTTATAATCACACTTAACGCTAATATTCTACCCAAGCCAAATAGGTCTCAAATAGTTAAATTGAAAAAAATTCCGTACACTAATGACAACAAATTGAACATACCCACCCATCTAGATTCTACTGACAAAATTGACATGTCAATAATCATTCTGACATCAACAATTGAAGATTCTATAAGTAACTCTTACTTAACAACAAATTGCGACTTCACAATGAAAAATAAACAAATACCAGGCTTTATACAAAACCTAATAAAAAGGAAAAGGCTCCTTAGACGATCATGGAAAAAATGCCGCTCAGAAGAAACTAAAAGAAGTATAAACAGACTAGGAAGACTAATTCAAGAACGGTATAAAAATTTTCAATCCTCTCTGGCCCAAATTGATCCTGCCTCTCGAGCGCAATGGATAGTAGTAAAACGCTTATCTCGTGAAAAACAAAACATACCGCCATTAACGGATCAAATAAGTATGGCAGAGTCTAATATTAATAAAGCAGAATTATTATCAACACACTTTGCATCTTCTTTTGCTAATAATTCTATTAAATTCATAAAATTTAACGACAACATCCTTGAAGAAATACGAAAAAACGAAATCACTGCCGATCTTCCAATAAAATTCATTTCTCCGAAAGAAATAGAGCAACAAATAAAAACCCTCGGCCCGAACAAATCTGCTGACCATGATCAAATTACAAACAAAATATTAAAAGAAATGCCTAGAAAGCAAGCACATATATTTGCGCAGTATTCAATGCAGCACTAAGAATAGGCTATTTTCCCACTACCTGGAAACATGCAGAGATAATACCAATACACAAACCAGGAAAAGATCAAAGTTCTCCAAAAAGTTACAGACCAATATCACTTCTTCCCTCGATCAGTAAAATATTTGAAAAATTTCTAAAGAAAATACTTAACAAATTCTTAACCGAAACACAAGCTATCCCGTCCGAGCAATTTGGATTCCGAGAAGGGTATTCGACCACACACCGAGTTCTCAGATTAACTGAATTCATTGCCAAATCTTTCGAGTCTAAGCAATACACCCTAACTGTTTTCTTAGACATATCACAAGCCTTCGATAGGATCTGGCATGAGGGCTTACTCTACAAAATGAGACTGCTAGGAATACCCATGTACATACAGAATATAGTTAAAAGTTTTGTAGCAAATAGAACCTTCACAGTATGGGTAAACGGCTCTCATTCCAAGTCACAAAATATCCTTGCCGGAGTGCCTCAAGACGCCGCCCTCTCCCCTCTCCTTTTTTCCATATATACGTCTGATTTTCCCAAATTAGTAAACTCGGAAATAGCCCTTTTTACCGATGATACAGCATTATTTTTATCAACTAACAATACATTCACTGGTAAGACCAGCCTCGAGGATGACCTACTTACCTTCGTAGAATGGACAGATAAATGGAGATTAGCTCTAAACCCCACGAACTCGCAAGCAAAAATATTTTCACTGAGAAAAATTCCTAAGTTAATGTCCTTAAAAATTGATAACGATGAAATACCCTGGGTCGATTCAAATACTCACATAAAATATTTAGGTATACATTTGGACACAAAATTAACCTGGGAAGCACATATAAATGCTATTGCGTTAACGGTTAAGAAAAAACTATCTAAATTATACCCATTAATATATCGAAACTCATCTCTGAGAACAGATACGGCATAATCCATATTCAAAGCCATCATAAGACCTTCTATGACTTATGCCTGTCCAATATGGGGAAGGGCAGCAGAAACATCTTTCAAGAAACTACAAGTCATCCAAAACAAAACCTTAAGATGTGCACTGAAGGTCCCTTGGTTCGTAACCAATGAACAAATCCATAGAGAATTAAACATTAGTAAATTAGCATTAACATTCTACTCCAGTCTTTCGAACTCTCCTCCGTCCTATACATTTAATTTAGGAAAGTCCTTAAGAATAAATAGTAGGATCAAACCCCGATATCCTAAAGACACTTTCAAACCACCCTAAATGAAAAAAAAACAAAACATTACACCCAATAAGATAAGCTTTTGCAAAATTAAAGATTATAGTTTAAATTAATTATAAAGATTATCTGGAGGTGTCTCATTATATTTCCTCACACTAATGCCTTTACTTTCTCGTGTATACTTGTAAATAGTAATTTTAAAGTGTAATTTAAATGTTTGTTAAATGTATTTTGTTGTGTAAATGTATACATTATGTATTTCAATAAACCTTGTAAAGAAGATCACTGCTGATCCTGGTTAATAAAAAAAAAGTATCTCTTATCTGGCTCGTTTTCAATTGAGGGTTATAATAGTCTGCAGATGAATGTTAAATCCGGGAACCTTGTGGACGGAATGACTTTGTTGACGCATACGTCTTTTGATTCCGGTATGATAATGTGAGTGTAACGGCGAAGTAATGGTCGAGTTGATATTATTGGAAGTAATAATTGAGTGTCAATTAAGTTGACAAAGAAATAAGCATCAGAAAAAACCTCCAACCAGGAACCGAATGTTATCTGTCTTATCTATGAGCTCCCAAACGTTGCCCGCCCGACTTATCACTGTAGAACCCTCATGCGAATCCTCTCTCTTGCCGTTGACCACGCCATCCACCGTCTGTCCTCGATATATCGATCTATTGTATTTGCTGCAGCTTGCTCTAAGAGACTGCACCCGCAAAGGGAATTACATGCGTTGCTTATCCCTTGCAAAGTATATTATGAAACCAATGCAATTCCTTTCAATTAAATCCTTATCAATCCGCGACATACATGTTTCATATCTTTGATTTATTGTCAATGTCTACCAATGTCTAAATATGACGAACAAGCTGATAAAGATTGCTATATCTTCACTCATCATAATTAGTGACAAAGAAGTTAGCGTCTGCACTAATGCACAGTCAAATCTCTTAAAGTCTTCTGACTCTGCAGATAGAACTATGGTTAGGTTTCCCCATCCGTTTCTAAATGGCATCATCCCAGGACTGATCGATGGAGTATCACCCTCAGTAACGATGAATGTAATAATAATAATGAAAAATTAAAATAATACATAAACGTCACTCACAGGTTGGATGAAATAGTTTTTGCATTCGCTTTTATCAGTCACGGAGATACTAAAGAGATTTTTCTACAATGTTCGTAAACCGACTGATAGAGTCACTGGAAAGAAAAACGAGCGTAAGTGGAAAAAATTATTTTAAATTTTAACAATTTACTTCTGTATATTTAACCCGGAATTTGTGAATCATATATAAACTAACTACCGTGTTTTACTCTTAAGAATTCACAATGTTTTTGGAGAGTTTCTAAGAACTTTAAATCAATTATTAATTTTTTTCTAATGTAATTTAGCTTGGGAGGGGGCAGAAGAACCGAATTTACCGATGAAGTTCAATGGTTACTCATTCAGTTCCTGAGATTGATAGTGTCTTGTATAGAAACGTGTACAAAATGTTCGTACTTTGTGACTGCATTGGGTGACTGGAAAACTACTTGACTTTTATTGGACTCTGAAACTTTCTTTACCGTAATCAAAAATTACTTCAACATGGGGGACAAAATCATATTTTTAATTAATTTTAATTATAATTCTGAATATAGAAGCTTCATTCTTAATAATTTTAAGTACGACATAATGTTGTTTTAATGTTGCAGACTTCAGGAGGTTCCGTTATCTACAATCTTTTGGTCTAATTTTTTGTGCTTTCTTAGCAATAATGCTTCTTAGAATTATTTCACGCCAACTATAAGCGAAAAGCAAAATCTTACTGGCGCTCTCAATCAATATCATTATATTTATACTACTGCACCCTCCTTGTATTTTTTTAAGTAGTAGAAAATATTGATAAAACAGTGTTTCACACATGTTATATATAAATAGTCAGAATTGGTGGAATATTAGACTTGAACACGCTCTACGTGTTCCCTCCTATCGCCTTATGCAGTTTATAAGCTCACACAAATACTCTTATCTTACCTAATTCATAGAGGAAACTCCAACAAAGAAGAAACGCGAATATCTTCCTCAATTCTACATCTTACCATAAAACAACCCTGCTTAAGCTGCAGCGCCTACAAAATCGCATTTACTAATGATTTTTATTGTTATTTTATTCAAAAAAATCAGAGAACAAGGGTTTCGCTTAAAGCATCAAATTGAGATAAAAGAAAGATCAAAGAACTCCGTAAGAGAAATCTAGGTTTTAAAATTAATAACTTATATACTTCGACTCATTCGACCTCCTAGCATTTTGAACAAGCAATGCAGTGAAATCATTACCAGAATTTATATCGGAAAGATTTCTTCCCTGTTTTCCATCCGTTCCGGTGCTATAGATTTGGTCGTATGGTACCGTAATGTAAAGAAAAGATATATGGCGACTAGCTGATTACCCGCCGTTACCGAGGAATTTTCTTAGAACAATATGCTTTTGGTAAGAAAAAATATATTTCTATATTCTAAAATCAAAATACTTTTACTTAATGGTTTTTTAAATCATATAGACAGCATCCCATGATTTATAATAGTACTAATTTAATACAAATCTTGACTGAGTACACCATTTTGAGTTTCACCTTCAGCAACAAGAATAAATAAATCCTTATGGATGGTCATAATAAATCCATATGGATAGCAACAAGAATAAATAAATCCTTATGGTCCATGAGAGAAACGAAACAATCAGCTTACATCACCACTTCACCCGTAGTTCTGGGTGTTTAACCGCCATTTGTGCTGGACTAGTATCTATAAGGCATCATGTCACTGTTTATCTGAAGGGTCCCGAAATCTGCGTATTAAATCCGTCTTTTTCTATTACATTATTCTGCCTTCCCACTCCTCCCAAGAGGTTTGTAGGGCTTCCCCCCTCTACCAGACAAAGTGGCTCAACTCTGACATAACATCGGAAGTGTTTCTATTCATCTCAGGTAGAAAAAACTAATACGCGTCGCGGTCGAATTTTCGCTTCCGAGGGAAGACACAACGGTGGCAGCGTGACTGCACTATTTCTTTAAAACGCTTCTAGAAACTAAACTATTCTTCCCAATTTTACGACTTAAAGATATATTTTACACTTTGAAGTGAACATTTTTATCACTTATTTCTAACAGTTTCGGTAGCGTTAGCGAATTTCCCGATTTCATCGTCATTTTTGGTCAAAATCATTTTCTAACTCTTTTCCCACATATTAAAAAAAAAAAATATGTCCTGCATATTTAAACTATCTCCTGTTCACATCTTCAGTATCTGTTCTATGGTTTAGTAGTGATCAGGAAGCAAACAGACCCAGACTTTCGCATTTATATATTATGAATTGTGGAACCTGCGTTTAAAGATCTCGATAATGCAGGTACAGAGTGCAAATGTTAATAGTAAGAGGGAAAAAAACGAAGAAATACACTGTTGGTTGGACAAAAATTGTCCTCAATTGGCACGAATAAATAATAAATTTATTGTCAAAAAACAGTACAAACTGCGTATGACCACGTGGAGGACAATAAACTAATTTACTCTCCGGAAGCAAGCAAGGGACAATCCCATCAATTCCGATCAAGGGCTCTAAGACAGAGGCGGATTCAAAAAAAAAAATTCAGCATAAGTTCCTAGATAAGATAAAAAGTTAGCTGCGAGTTATAATACTAATAGAATGTCAATATGTTTGTAATTTTACGCAAAAAATTACATGTACAAGTTATTATCGAACTATAGATTATTCTGAGTATAGTGTTTAAAAATCATAAGAGTTGAAAAAAACCCCACTAAATTCACAACTTATTGTTACAATAAGCATGCCCCTAGATNAGGATGGGGCTACAGAATTTATGTACACTACACAACCGTGCCAAAGTACACATAAAACTAAATTAATATGAGTCATAAGACAACACAATCATGCAAGAAAATAGTTTTTGAAATTATTATAAGTTGTTTAAAACGTACTACAGCAATGGCGTGATAAAGTACAAGACGAATTTAACTTTTATTAAAATCAATAAATTCTTTTACATTGTAGAAGCACTGGTGCAGGAGGTAGTTTTTAACCGCTGATTTGAAGATATTCAATTTCATAATATCTTTTATATTCTTGGGCAGGGAATTATATAGAACGATTCCCGAATGGTATGGTCCCTTTTGGCAAAGAGTGGTTGACACTCTAGGGCGATGAATATTACTACTATTGCGAGTATTGTGTTCGTGAACGAGACTGTTTCGTATAAAGAAAGGGTGGGACTTCAGTAATTCGGTCTTAACAAACACGACTGTTTCATAAATATAAATGCAGGGAAGTGTTAAGATATTTAATTCCTTGAATAAAGGTTTACAAGAGTTTCGGGGGTGAGATTTACAAATTATCCGAACTATCCTCTTCTGAATTCTGAAAGTTTGAATGCTCTGACCGGAATTGCCCCAGAACGTAATGCCGTAACGTAAATGGGAGTAAACGTTTGCCAAATACACGCAACGAGTACTACGTGGACTAACTACGTTAACTAAGATTCGGAATGCGTAACACAATTTGCTTAATTTGGAACTAAGATTGTCAACGTGACAATTCCATTTAATGTTGTCTTGAATATGGAGACCTAAGAATTTTGTATTCGTAACAGTTTTTAATTGTGTCTGTTTAAAGAAAGAGAAACCTGGGGTAAAGATTTTGTATTACTATTTTGAAATAACATAGACACTGTTTTGTCAGTGTTTACAATGAGACGATTTGCATGGAACCAAGTCGAAAGGTTAGACAAAACTTTTTGAGCATTGGCGTGTTTACATAGTAAATTAGTGTCATCAGCAAAAAGAACCATTTTGCAATCTGATGTGGATGATGACATGTCGTTCACATACAATAAAAAGAGTATAGGGCCGAGAATTGATCCTTGGGGTACTCCGCAAGTAAGTGGCTTTGTTTCTGAAAGACAACGCTCAAGTATTTTATTTTTAGTATAGGATATTTCTACCTGTTGATATCTATCTTTTAAATAAGAAGTTAGCCATTGATGTGGAAGTCCACGAATGCCTAAAGAATGCAATTTGGAAAGGAGAATTCCGTGATCGATGACATCGAATGCTTTGGATAAGTCAAGAAAAACACCCTGAGGATTTTCTCCACGGTCAAGAGATGTGGTAACTTCGTTTAAGAAGGAAAATATGGCGCTTGTAGTGGAAAAGGATTTCCTAAAACCGTGTTGATCGTCAGAGAGAATGCTATTTTTTGATGAAAAATCTAGAAGACGCTTAAAGAACAATTTTTCTAGGATTTTTGAGAAAGTGGGTAGTAGAGATATTGGTCGGTAATTTCCAATATTAAGTTTGTTACCTTTCTTGTGTAAAGGTTTCACTTTAGCTCTCTTAAATATGTTGGGAAACACCCCTTCCGATAAAGAACTATTAAAAATATTTATGAGTGGATATAATGTAGCGTGGGACGAAAATTTAACAATAAACTCAGGTATATAATCTATGCCTGTTGAAAATTTGTTTTTTAAAAAACTGATTATTTCCATGACTTCACTGGCGTTAGTTTCGGAAGTGAACATAGAATTGGGTATGTGGGTGGATATAATTGGAGGACATTGATTTGGATATATTGAGTTCGTCATTTTACCAACTTTTGATTCGATTTTGCCATCGTTTAAGATGAATCTTACGAGGAAAAATGTATACACACTAAGAGAATCGGGACCAATAAATTTTGGAAAAATAAAAAAGAATGCGACAGAGAAAAGAAAATAATGTATAAAGTAGGGATATTATCTCACTTCAAAAGGAGGTATAATGCAACAGCAAAAACCAATGAATTAGCATCTAAGTAGCATTGCCGAATGATTATACTCCAAGCCACATAACTTTACCAAAAATTATGCACTATGGCTGCCTAACACGAATTGCCAACTTCTACAAATTCAAGTTATATCCGAATAAATATTTATAGGAGTCACAAAAGCGACTATTTCCTTTTAAGAAAGACAAGTTAATAACAAAACAAATTAAGACACAAAGTTATATTTGTTCCACACTCTCAATGCAGAAGGAACAGAATAGCGCCGCAATTGAGTTCGTGTGCGAAGTTGGCAATGGATTTAAGTTTTCAGAAGTTCGAATGTCCTGCCAATATTACGCGAGGTACACTTTATCATTACACTTACGGAGAATGGAGAAGTAACAGCGTCGGCTACATTCAGTACAAGCTGTATACCAACGTCAAGCCAGTTAGACTGACAAGAAATATATAAATTAAATTAATAATGTATTGTCCAGCGAGCTGTTGCAGACTACCTATAACCACGTTTATTACAATAACGTAATATGCTACGACTAATATACAATAAACTAATTAACACAGTGAGTTTCCGTTCATGTTTTTTAAAGTAATATTTTTTCGAAGCAAAGAAATATGATTTGGAACATAGGTTCAAAAGGAGAACAATGAAGAAAGGACACACTTCTATTACCTGTTTTAGACAAGGCGATCATTAAGCTTGATACCAAAATAAATTAGAGAAGGAGCTCAGTCGTTTAACCGAACACATGCTCTACTGCGTTTCCACTTTGACGTCGAATTTGTGGCACATATATAATGAAGCTTATGGTAATATAATATTTTATCTTTTCTTATTTGTCAAATTCCCAGGGTTCTTCGATCATATATGTGACACGGTGCGAACAGGTCGTCTTTTTTATCGTTGGGTCAATTTTTCGACACCAGAGCAACAATTCCAACCTGCTGATTGTAGTTCACCTAAAATCATTCTTATCACCAAATAAGTCTGGTATAGAACATTCCATACAGAACATTTTAGTCATGACCACAAACTATATAATTTATGAACTTTGAAGTTTAATTTAATGTTTTCATGACTTGTATTTCCAATACATTTACATTTTCCATTTACAACAACAATAATGTTTTTTCTACTGTACATCACACTCCATCCCTTCACATTTGTTCACAAGTGATATTCTCGAAAGTGAACACTCTTGCGCTGTGGTTTAATTTAGCAAGCACATTAATGTTGTTATACTCATTAGATAAAAAGTTAAAAACTCCTCATGATAGTTCATTAGTTTAGAAATGAGCGTATAAAACTTCCCCTACAATAATATATCGCTTAATGTGGAATGCTACTAGTATCGTCGTTCATCAACTTTCATCATTCCACTCCGTGTTATCATAAAACGCTTCCTGTGTCACAGATGAGTTGATACGTATGAACTTTCGTTTCTGATGGTGCCATTAGCACAACCGTTCAACTCAGTGACACTTACAGTCCAAGTATAGCACACCAGCCAGCCGAATACTTCATACTGTGTGCACATCCACCACCAACTAATCCAACTATTTCATTCTCATCGTGTGTTGGAGATACAGCCCTATCCAACTAAACACTCGATTGTTTAGTGTGTAGTCTGCGTGAGCACAAATTAAAATCGTTTCTCAAAGTACATTTAGTTAACTAAATGATATTTGATATCCCAATTACTTTATTTATACCTACCTTTTTGTAGAATGGCATGAGAAATGTTTTTTCAAGGAAGAAGTGGTAATTTTTTCTCCGTTTTATTTTCTCGATATCTAAATGAATTAAATGTTCACAAAATATATGAATTCAGCACTCATTTTCATACGAGACCTTGCACCTCTCTACAGTCGCTATTTTTACAGCAATACAATCAGAAATTATTGCTTAAAACATACAATATCACTTTTGATTAAACATTTGTTGTATTAAATCGTAGTAACAATTCTGCAACCAAATACATACGAGTTTGTATATGATCATTTAATAACTAATTTGCATGTCTCTCTCAAGAACGAAGCATATCAATATACGTAACTCATCACGAATTTTCTCGGAAAAATAATCTTTCTAGTATGATCTGATTTTCGCATTTTGACGTCAACGATGTGAAAAATCGCACATAAACAATGTATTAAAGATACTGAAGAGGAAATTATATTATATAATAAAGAATTGCATATAAGGAAAGAAATGACTCGCAAGACTGGTCAAATTTATGGTCTGCAATTTGCTCATGTCTGGTTTTTACAAATCCTCGAATAAAACTAATATCATGAAACCATTTATTCATCCTTCCTGGAGATTACTTTGATGAACTTCATGATGATGATTCATCTTTGGTTCGAGGTGGCAACATTAAAGGATTTCTCCCATAAGTTTCGCTTTGTGGAACGAAATTAATAATGATTCGCAGTCCTATATTATTAAAACTATTAACTTAATCCAAGATTTTGTCTTTGTTTTCGAGGATATATTTTAGTGCAACTCGCATAACTATTCTGCAGTTGATTTCGTCCAAATTTACACGTAGGTTTTATTGTATTCTGATCACATAATCTGATCAGAAGTGTCCCAATAATAATATATGTGGCTGTCGAAGATAGCAGGTGCTTCAGACAGAAAGGACGTTACTCATCATAGCTCGATGGAAGATGATTAGAAAGACGTACGTCCCCTTAGAGCGGGTTCGTCTTTTGAGAAACGGGTTTTGGAGTTTCTGGCATCTTAATGGGGTGAAATAGACTTGTCTGAACTCTCGGGGAACCCCTCCGTTGCGGTGTGTTCTTTACATTTTTTTTTCTGTTTTGCTCCGAGAAAGAAAGTGTACGAATTGGGGTGATCGCTATCACATATAATAGAGATGGATAGTAATTATATTTAAACCTAAATACTACTGTTTTGAACAGAGCTCATTTATTTATTTATTTTATTTTATTGTACTTTTAAACACATATACAACAGATATTTTCTTGAAATCACAGTGTACAACAAATACATGACATTTTAGCGTAATTCTACAAAAACCTTTTTAGAGTGAAGATAATAGAATCATGGTCATTTTATGTACTTTTGCGAAAAAGTAACTTCGTATCTTCATAACCTCTTGCATTTGACAACTTCAAAATGAGACCTTTGTGTGTTCCATAAATAGAAATAGTAGTAAACTGTTTTCCATAGTATACGTCACCTGATTGTATAGAATACTAAATTATGTTGAAAATGGCTAAATATCGTATCATATTAATCGTATTTCAATACATACTTGTCAAGATGAGGTAAAAGCAGACACAAATCTAGCAAAACATTCATTTGCCATATCATTAATATTCGTATATCATAAAACGTACATTACAAAGAGCGGTTGGAAACCGTTGAGTATAAGTTAAGGATGCATTCATTCAGTATTCATCATACGAATCAATACCGTACCAACTATTACCGTGTTTCATATACCTATTACAACCTGATTTTGCTACTGGGATTATTTCCAATTTCAATCAAATAAAAAGCCTTGTCAACTGGAATGAATACCGTTGAAAGAGTATCAGAGGAAGTTCTTCATGAAGATTCAATTTACGGGAATCTTACTGGACCGTTAACGATCTATCCGCGAACCAAATTACACTCTGCTCCCTTCCCCGCATCGTTTATCCAGTGCACGTAAAAGTTGTTCTTCACTATATCTAGGAAACAGTTTCACTTATTTCCACGTTACTTACAGTTATGTAACGTAAGAAAATAATTTCTAAATGTACTTCATTAAGTCTAATTGTAGGTTCATAGCGCATCACTTCAACAATATTACAAATTTTAACTCGTGTCTCACAATTGTAATTTCAAAAGATTTTAAACTATTGCTTTGTATCGTCTGTCTTTCTGAGGAAAAGGAAAGAAAAATCAATTGGCTCCGATCAGTAAGAACCTGGAAGACTTCTATGCATGGGTACGAAACGAACACATCATTTGGAGAAACAATGGCGCAAGTTCCAATTTATTATGTTGACAGCGAGCATTTAAAGTTTTTTAAAATAATGAGAATTTTCGGCAGAAGTGGTGCAAATTACTCATCTACCGAAAATATCTAGCTCAGAAGAGGATACAATATCGTTTTCGTTCCCTCATTGAGACACGAATTTTAGAAATACTATTATGATATTACTAACTCACATTAGGAAAAAAATTTCTCTTTCGTCATTGATTATTTAAAGGGGCTATTTAAGGTCGTGTGACCGACGATATATTTTTGGATGTTTTTTTTTACCTTTTGTGAATATTCTATTGAAAATTTTATTAATATGCACAATTTATTTAAATTGATTTAATAAATATATCGTTAATTTAAATTTTATTGTGCTGTGAGATCCAAGCCTCCGTATCGTGATGGCATCTGAATCGAAAGGAGTAAGCTTCGCTTGATTATACGTGACATCGTAGTTGCATGGTGTGGTCTCTAGCTACGTTCCGTCGTGTCGTCATTCCAAGGGCGCCAATGCAACCCGAACCGTTCTTTTTTTCCTCCAAGTGGCATCCACCTGCGAGGAAGAACTCTTTGGTTGTTGTCGTGTTCTCCGCGCAGAACAGTGACGTCAGAGTGACCCAGCGGCTCCTTGGGACTTTCCTCAAGAGCGGTTCATCTGTTCCAAAAGAGGTGATAAACGATATAGGCGTGAGTCGACCTCGGCACGCAAGTCGTGCGTGCATAATTTACTATTTTTAGAAAACAGGATGTGCAACTCTATGATCAAACTGTTTATCGCATAAAATACATGGTCCATTACTTTCATCCATTCAGTCTTTATGGATGATATTTTACTTGATGCACCTCAATAAAAAATACGTCTTCCGGCATCCAAAGTAATCACTACTCTCCCCTACTTAATAACATGAAAGTTTATTCAAGAAACAACGTAATCTCAGGATGGACATAGAACAAAGGTGACATTGGCCAGACACGTTGAAATTAAATTTGCAAATTCAAATTCATGTCAAATTTTACAACTTAAATTGGTGACAACATGCAATAAATTATTTTTGTATGATACCTGTCCATGTCTATTTAAAATCATCTGCTCACTTTTGGGTTTTTGACTCTTATGATAAGGGAGTGAACTGGCACTTGGGTTTTCCAGTAAAGAACTCTTGCACGTACCCCGATGTAAATCTGACGGTGTTATTGACTCACTAACGTAAATTTTAGTCGTAGAAAGTTGATTCAAGGTCCGTAGGTATTGTCTCAAAAACCATTTCCGAAAGAATTTTCTTTGTGTATGAAGTTTGGAACTTTATCATATCACTTTCCACATCATGATTAATTTTGGTTGCTCAAAAATTACTTGCTTTGGGAAAATTAAATTTCATTCTTCCCGTTTTTTATTCGAGAACTCATAAATAATAACACAATTCTACGGACGATAAACATTTATTAGACAATGCGATTAATTCAAATATTTGTCAATGTTACACGGCCATTATGACTGAAAATTCTCCTAATTCAGACGTTTCATTTTCTTTGCACTCAACTGCAAAGGTCGAATTAATGTTTTGTTTGAACCGTTGAGGATTATTGAAATTTAAATAATTGAACTTATTTCGAAAGACACGAGAAAGTGAGAAACAATATTAGTTACTTCATAGCGACCTTCAAGCATTAACGGCTATTTGTGGCAAATTTTGCTTTAATAGAGAAATTAATTTATCACAAAAAAGTGGAGAAAAATACTATTCGCCATATGTATTTTCAACTGGTGTGAATTACACAATGATGCAAACAATTTTCAAAGAATCTTCAGGTGTGGGATAAACGAATTTCTTTTCTTCTTGAGTCAGAGATTGTTCGGGAATTCTATTTTCATAAGCATCTGATGGCGGAAGAATTATTTATGCCTTGATCACACATGCTATGAGATGAGGAACACGAGAAGCTAAAGGGAAAGGTTGTGATCAATTTGCAAGCGGTAGAAGCTGTAGAAAATATTGTTAATAATTTTGCGGTTAGAATATGGTATGGCTACTTCGTTGTCCATACCTCTCAAGGAAGTCCAAATCTTTATAACTGAACCGAAATTTTTTGTCTGCAACAAATACGGATCTCAATAAGTTTTAAGGGATTTTAAAATGGATACACATTTCTCAGGTCAAACCTCTCCGTTTAAAAAATATCCTGTTTAATTTCTCTTGGAATAAGGCGTCCTCGTCGATATATTGCCCCAACATATCCTCGATTAATTGGTTGGTTTAGGAACTTCCTTGCTGCGAATGTTTTCCTCATTGATAACATTATTTCCAAATCAGGTACCTGAAATGCAATTTCTTTTTGTCGGGTTCTTCGAAAAGAATGACAAATTCTGCGTTTGTGTTGTCTCACAAAACCAAGTCAACATCAGATTTACGCGTATGATAAGGAGCGACACTAACGCAAACTGATATAGATGACCATTTTCGTGTACCCCTCTCCCACTCTTCAATTGAGTTTAGTGAAACTGCAATTGTAACATCAGCCAGTGATTGGCAATACTATGACATACTTAAAATCTTACTATTTATTTAATAAATGACCAAGTTCAGGTAAGATAAGCTTTAGTTTAAAAAAGTCATATTTTAACAAATCAATTAATACAATTATAATAAATTACCAAGTTAAACCTAATGATATGAACTCGGACGGGCGGGGTAAAATTATTTAAGAAAAACACACACTTTTGGTACTATGCATAGCATAATAAACAAAACTGGATTTATTTACACATAAATACATTTTTCACACTTACTGCGCACTACTTCATAACATACACATGAAAAATACTCCAGATTTCCCCCCCCAAAAAAAAAAATTAACACGTTACAATTACATAGCACTCACAATGATGTGGGTTCCCTAAGCAGTCCCCACGATTCATTTTCCTAGATTTACTTTAACAGATCAACAACACCAGAGCAAAGCTAATCCGTTCGAGTTCATTAGGGAACAAGATTACCTTCCCTGTTAGTCTTTGGTTGTCGGAGCACACGCTTTCTTTTAGTCAGATGGACTCACTTGCTTGCGCCTATTCTGACTGGAAGCTACCAGTGATTATAGTTACCTTGTTATTCAACATAGTTGACAGGTAGGCCACCTTTTACCAAACTGCGGGTCGCCAGGAGCGGACGCTCGGTTCAGTGACCCGTTGATTGTTGTCTGCGGCGACCAGGAAATCCTTCCCTTCGTTCGGCTCTGCCACTCGTCACCAGTCCATTCATTGACGACTCTGGCAGCCCTTCCGCGGATCCATGGTCGAATTAATAGCTCTCAACCTTGTGTTTCGAGTCGTGGACTCGAAACTTATCACGGAGAATCTCTCCCAAATGAAAGTCAGTGATTCACTTTGCAAGTTGCTAGACATCGGTTCATCGCTCAATAACTCGGCACGAACTCCAATTCCAAAATTAAGTTAAGTTCCAAACGTAAGAACGAAATAATCTTACAACCTCGTGCCGAAACTTTCAATTTTTCTCACGCTTGGTTCTTTTGTTTAACACATTTTCGCCGACCACCCAAAATTTGGTATTCTGCGAGTTCGTGCCCGCCTCGGGAGTCTTTAATCACTACCGCGCTTTGAGAATTGCCGCCTTTTGTCCATCATATTGCTTCGTGCTTCTGAATCTTGTGTTACGCCGCCGATCCATCGATTCCTATCTTTACACGCTCCCGAAACCGCGCCCTCGGTACATTTCCGCTTTCAACTCGCGCCCTCGTCTCGATGCTCCAAAATATTTTTAGCTAATCTTACATTGTTCGAGTCACGCCTGTTACTGCGGTCTGTGGGCCGCTCCTGTAGCAAGTCTTTGAATTTTTCCGATCGCTTTCTCACGCCAGATGCCAAAATGTTTACGATGCCGCCTATTTAATTTTACCCACGTTCCAAAACGTCTTTGTAGAGCCGGGTGCCGCGCGGACCACCGCGGGTGCCCGTCCCTCTTTAGAAATGAGTTTTATAATCTTGTCTTCCGAAAACTAGTGGCCTTTACCAATGCCGACAACCCCACCCTGTGACAGTGCCGCGCATGCGAAGGGAATCGTCCACCCACGCTGTATTTTTCAACGGTTTGAATTTTGAATTTAGATTTTCACTAAAATTAATATTTCGTAACAATACTGAAACCACTCGTATTCAGTGTTTGAATTCTTTGGGGGGGAACAGAGTTTGATAAAGTTTCGTGCCAAGTTTAAGACAGATCCCAGTGTGTATTATTTACAACACACTCTTCAATTACGCCTCAACTTTCAACTAAACATGGCAATTCAAGTCAGGCGAAATGCAGGTTTAGTAATTGACACTACATTACATCACTCAATCTTCCATCTTTTTGAAAAAAGTTAAAAATGAAATTATATTATTTCTGTGCGATTTCTTTGAATTAAAGAATAGAGTCCGTAAAATATCAAACAAACTAGTGGTGCAAAACCATTGCACATACTTTCTCATTTACGTTTCTCCGTCTGCAGTATAGAGCGAGAAAAAATTATAAAGTGAAAGGGTTATTTCTGGCGTGGTCCTTTATATTTTGTTCGTCATCCAGTGCTCTATTCATGCTCAAAGTCGTTAAATTAACTTATTTCTGTCTTTTATTTGAAATTTCAAAGTAAAATAAACATTCAGAATATTAAAAACATATAGCGACATATAAGTCTCATAAATATTGTAAAAGTGTTGTGTAAATGTAATTTCGTTGTAAACAGAAATTGATGTACTTTCGTATCTGCAGTGCGTTTGCTGTCCTCCTATGTATTTTATCATTATCATAACTTTCATTTCAGTTTTCGAAAAGTGTATTCTACGTCTGCTTGGTCCATGTACACTGCTAAATATCATTCAAGCTTCTTGAATCAGTAAACTAATGTGTAAGTGTAACAAGATGGAAATTATTTTACTGTGTCAATACAGACTTTTAAGCGTATTACCGCAAATGCAGATGTAACGCATTCTAATTGTGCTTAACGTAAAAAAAATTGAACAAAATCGTTGGAGCAGTTTTTGAGAAACATTCAGAACAGTACTTTGACCTTCATGTGAAGTACCCTTTGTTTTAAAGTAAAAGAAAATAAGAGCACTTGCATCGACAAGTAAATTCTACTATAAATACGAAATGCGAATGAAATTGGTTCTTCCGTTTACTCAGAATCGCTGCGCACGGACGGACGGACGGACGGACGGACGGACGTTATGCCAATAACCACTTTTTCGGAATGAGGGATCGCCAAAACGGATATTTCCGTCGAAATCTCGCTATTGAATTTTTTCACGATTACAATACTTTCTGTATACTGCGTATAAGAAAAAGTAAAAAGGCCAGTATTTAATATTTTGTTAATACACACATTGATGTGGTGTTGTCATAGAAATTGACCGTGCATGTGAGGTAGTTCTGGTATAGTTACCAAGTATTTCGGCCACGAATGTACAAAACGTTAGGAAAGAGAAATAAGCATTTTTTACGTTTTCCGGAAAAGGGGTAACTTTTTCATCTACATTTTTTTTCTTCAACGTAAAATATTTATTTACGTTATGAGTGTATACGTCTTTTCCCTGATTCTGAAATTTTTATCACAGGGATTAAGGAATAAAAGTTGACTTTGACAGAAGACTAAAACAAGAATAAGACGGATTTATATTTCTATTTATAATTCTTTTCAGTACAGGTATCATAAACCGCGTAAACATGATGAAAATGGAATTCACTATGCTGGTCAGATAAAAAGTATTAACTGGAACGACCTTTTTCAGACTAAAGATATATTTCAATCACAACATTTCGTCAATGGTTTGCTACTTTATCTGGTGATACATAAATAGTACGGTATCATAGTACGTTGCCATGAATATTGTTAAAATTATGTAATTTCATTCGTGACATGTTTCTAGGATGCTGCACGATTTATGTACCACCTGACAAGTCGCAAACCAGTGACGAAACGTTGTGATTAAAAATTATATTTTAGTCTGAAAAAATAGTTTCAGAGTTAATGGTTTAATAATATAATTACGACAGACGTAAACAGCACAAAATATAACGTACATTACTGTTTCCGTAATTTGATGACTTGGCATCGCCAACTTCGTCCACAAAATTAGATGAAAATAGTATTCTTTTCGCGACGAAATATGGATTCGTACAACTATTGGGATGTGTACCTGACAGTACTTTTAAACGTAGGGACAGTTTAGCTAATTAACTACTTGCTTAACGGGTAGTCTGTGTGAAAATGATTGTTTTTAAATCTTGAAAAAATCTTACCTTAATCTTTACAGAGGAGAACCAGTTTTATGAACACCTTAGACCAAACAACAAGAACGCGGTAACTAATACTCGTATTTTTTTCTTTGAGTTGCTTTTTATTTAAAACGGAGGACATATTTTGTGAGAATGAGGATAAAAGATTTTCATCCCACTCCATCGGTTCTTGTACGAATATGTCAAAATGGGATGTTACAAAAATCTAAATTTTTGATGATTGGCTTAGGGGCTTTTGCACATGTCCCAGGAATGTTAATCTAGTCCAAGAGCAAGAACACACGTTACTTCCTTCCTCACTTGGAATGCGGAGCAACGATTAGTCGACGGTGGCAGAAGGTGGGGCGTGGGAAGTCCCAGAGGTTCGAACACGCTCTCGACTGCACGTGCTCTATCGTGACCTTGAATATAACCCCCGAGCGAAACGCCTTCCAGCGGTGTAAACAATGCTGTCGGATGTCGAGCTCTTTTCATGTGTTGACGAAAGAATTGTCAATAGACTAACATCTGTTCTCGAGTAACTTCAGAAGAATGAAACCCTTTCAATTCCCTAATATTGTGACAGTAGAAATATAAGAGATTTGTGAGATTTCAATAGAAATTAATCTTGAATTGCACTAACGTGTGAAAACTGATATAAATTTGATACATTTGTAGCATTTATAAATTTCTATAAATATACATTCACATAGTGTGCGAATACTTTAACACAGAACTGTATATCAAAATATAATATAATTTTTGGAATTTTCTTGTAAAGAAACTGCCTTATACATTTTCGGTACATGGTATGGCAAGTGAATACAAATTTCTGATGAAAGAAAAATCAGATCTTGTCTTTCGTACAGAGTATGTTTCAAAATTATCTTAAATAAGAATGACACTGAGGTTCTCAGATAATTAATCTGACGAGAAAAAAAACTTTATGTGGAGACCTTGACAGCTTATCTCGTATTATTATTTTCCCGCACTAACCACACCCACCACTTCCTGACAAGTGATGAGAGTAAACTTAAACCGTGAAGTGAGATCAAGCGCTCTAATCTTCCAAAGATACTTTCTGTCTCTATGACGTCTCTGGTTTTCGAGAAGTAAACAATGAGGACTTGATTGTTTTATTGAAATATTACACTTTTGAATGTAATTTTTTACAAATTCTTGATCTTGCAGAAAAAAGTCTGTTTTTATCCATTTCTTTGAGAATAAACTTAATTTGAAAACGCAAAAAAGGATGAAAGATATAACGTGTGTAATAAAGATGTGAAGATCAGTATTAACTATGGCTTTTTATTTTCGAGTCAATATTCTTATATTTTTTTGTTTTGTTTGTGACTTACAGTTTACACAGGTAAAAATGTAATTATTTATTGTCAAAAAAGTTGAAAACTATGTGCGACCTTGAGGAGGATTAAAATATTTTACTCTCCAGAAGCGAGCAAGGGACTATCCCACATATTCTGATCCAAGGGTACAAAGGCAATGACGAATTTAACATCCCTCTTAAGAGAACAAAACTAGTTCGTTATAATATCGACAAAATATTTAACAAATTTATTTTGAATAGAACGTAGAAGAGAACGTACTTACTCTTATAGATTTAGTTATGAACAAATACTAACTTATAAATTTATTATCCTTCAAATATATGTACCTTTTAAAATTACTCAAAATTCGTTGTTCGTAATAATAATAACAACAACGAAGGTTTTTAATGACATTGCCACTCGTAATGTTGCTTAGTGTAGCTATTTAAAAATCTGCCTCTGTCAGAGGGATATCTTGATCAAAACCCGAACCAGGATGGGACAACAGAGATAATAATGTACATCACCACCGGCGCTGAGTGAGATGAAAATAAATAATTATGAATAATAAGAAACAATATCAACATGAATTTCATTAATTTATATTATAATAAACTAGTTTTGAAAGTGCTATTACAATGGTGTGATAAAGCATTAAAAGAAATCTACGTAATTCCATTTTCATTCCCTACACTGGCTTTTATTTCTTCTCACTTAAGAGGAATATAAAGCTTTAAGATTTAAATGAATGATTCATGTGAACCAAACTGTTCATCCCAGTTTTTTTTTCATTGACGTATTTATAAATGGTTAAATAAAGCATTTGCTGAAGCTTATCTACATGGAGCGATAGGAGGTAGGTGGTAGGGTTTTTGTTAATAGGTGGACCGGTTAGCTGGGTATACCAACAACTTTGCCCACGTGGAGGTGCTTATAGGAGTAGTTAGTAAAGGTAAGAGGAGTGATGCTAGGAGAAGTAGGTGGATATAAGAAGGGGGAGATGCAACCAGACTACAAAAAATGACAGTGGAGTGTCCACAAGGGACTCACGTTTTGAAATTTGATAATGGATGGCATACTAAAGGATTTAACGAAGAAAGTAATAGATGGGCTGCTATATGCTGACGATTTGGTGATTGTTGCGTATGGAAATTCGCGTAGAGAATTTGAAGGGCGAACACAAGAAGCGATAGATATGTGTTATGAGGTATGTCAAAAGAGACATTTACAGCTATGAGAGGAGAAAACTAGAATAATGTGGTATGGACATGTTAAGACGGAAAGAAATTTCAAAGTGAAGCTACATGACAAACCTATTCAGATTGCACGAACCTATACCTTGGAGTAATATTAGATGAAAGAATACACATCCAGGCGCATCAGAAATATGTGAAAGATAAGGTGCATGCAATGCTATATACTAGAATGATTCGTACGAGCATTGAAACGAAAAATTGAAATAAAACAATCGACTGAAACGTCGGAATGACTTAATTGACTCTATGTCAATATGATAGATTATAGTATGGGTGGGGTCCAGCTACAGGAGCCCCGCACGTTGTCTTCCTTTAAAACCTAGGTCTAAAAGGCCCTTTGTATCCCTTTGTATACCTAGGTTTATTCCAACACCAGGGCCTCGCTAAAGGATACCAAAGATTAGATTTTAGCCTTCCTGATATCCTCCAGGTTCGGGAAATATTAACCTAGGTAACGGTATCTGGTTTGAACAAGAGCTTAGCACAAACAGAGTACATGCGCGGAGGTCTCCTCCTCCATTGGATGCTGACTGATCCCTATAATGTGTAAATGTCTCCATAGGGTATTATGGCCTGTTAGTAGACCTATTACTTTCCTTATACGACTCCTACCTAAGTTTAGTAGAACCTTCTTATATTCTTGGCTTGGTCCGGCAATTAACTCGCGGGCCCGCCTAGCTATATTCTGTGACTTCCAGATAGTGAGGTGTTGCTGGTGTGTCCAATTGACCACCTCCAACCTCACCTTTCGTGGAGATATTCCAAAGAAGGGTTCCGGGTCAACAAAGTGGCCCTTAGATTCCAACTTTGCCAGTTCGTCTGCCTTTTCATTTCCCCTGATTCCCATATATACATGTACCCACCAAAGGGTAACTGGATTTCGTTCACAGAATATGTCAGCATCCGTTGGCTTTGCCACACAAGTTTGGTTGTTCTATAGGCACATAGTGCCCTTAGTGTTGCCTGGCTGTCGCTGCATATATTAATGCGGCCACTAAGTCCAGACATATTTTGTATGTAATTACCGCAGACCAGTATAGCAAATGCTTCTGCATGGAAATCCTCCTAAGAAAGGTGGAGCCTTGTTTTAAGTCCCCAGATCCCGGCACCAGTACCCGCTCCCGTATACATCTAATTACCTGTATGTATACATATTTTTTTTGTCCCATTTCTGAATGCGCTTCGAATATATTGAGCTGGAAATTGATATTATATGACCGGGAATAAGAAATTTGAATTCAGATATTAAGTGTGTGATACATTATTAACGATCTCAACGCATATGGAACATTCTTTGTATAATCAGCAAAAAAAAAGTCGACCATTTGCAAAATTCAACAAAAACCTTTTTTCTAGTTAATTACGTTGAAAAATTATGTTTATGTGCATTGATTCCATATTTTTGTCATTTTTTACCATTGAGTGAATCCAAGTCTGTTTTAACATAAATTAAGCCAATATAAACAGCAAATGCAAAATGCTTACAAAGTAGTCATAAAGATAATTCTAATGTTTTATACGAAAAGTTTAGGCTCCATTCTATTGTTTTCAACCATATTATTATTATTTTTTGTTAAATGAAGGCCATA
Source organism: Laupala kohalensis (assembly GCA_002313205.1). Classification (NCBI taxonomy): domain Eukaryota; kingdom Metazoa; phylum Arthropoda; class Insecta; order Orthoptera; family Trigonidiidae; genus Laupala; species Laupala kohalensis. The sequence continues at coordinate 1,262,352 of NNCF01126580.1, read as the reverse complement.
TTTGGGTTCAAAAACGGAAAATGCTACTTTTCTTCAAAATTAATTTTCCAAAATACAATATCACGGATTTTCGCGGTTATTTGAAATATGCTCAAATGCATTGAACTCTCGTTGGTTAAAACTTGATCAATTTTTATTATCATAATTGACAGAGTTTGATATTGACACGGAACCTGGTCAAAAGGATTTTATCCCGTGAGTTTGATAGATTATGGCGAGTTATCGTGTACGTAAACAAATTACATATTAAGTTAAATGTATCAAATGTATATCAACAATTAAAAAGAAGCTCTATATAAATTGTCTTTACATGAATAATGCACATAACACGACCGTGGCATTGTGTGTTTATATACTTGAAAATGATTTTTCTCAATAATTCACCAAATTTACTCGATTAAATACTTTCGGCCAGGTTTCGCCTGGATACACTCCTCTGTGTGGAGACACGAAGTGATGTTGAAAAGTGGTATTCACCGGTGTACGTGCCCCTTATGGTAAGGGATGTAGACCGGCCTGTCGGCTTTACCATCAACTTGGCACACAGCAAGATCGGTTTGAGAAAACTTCGTTTGTTATCCGCCGGGCAAGTACCCAGCAAATAGCCAAGAGTGGTGAAAGACGACCTAAATCAAATTAAACTTACATATTATCGTACATCGTGGGTTAGTTTCATTTAATTTTCAGTTTAGCCATTAGTAAAAACGTTTCTACTCACATATTACGCATGGTATTAAAACATTCTTTTGAGAGAAAAAAATTTTACTAAAAAAAATAAACAAACTATAATAGAAAATATTGTTCTCAGCGTATTAGTAATCGCGTAACATACATATTTTAGAAGAAAATAAATTACTTCCGCTGTAGAATATAGTTTGTTGTTTTGAATTTCAAATATACTGACTGTGCATCGTTGACCATGAAAATTCTAGTGGGGTACCTTGATAAGTATTTAGGTAACATTACTCAATGACAGCTCCGAAGAGGCAGGAGTACTTTTAAAAACCGTGTACTTTTCTGGTTTTAAGCAAATATAATGGAAAATACAATTTTTTTCCGCTGAAATAATCATGGACATATCCTCCAGATTTGATTAAATTATTCTTCATATTCACGAGATAAATGATTGTATACGCAAACTGTAATATCCCTGTAATCCNATATATATATATATATATATATTGGAATTTCGAACATAAACGCACACCAACATGGGCTCTAATGACCTCGATGTTGACGAGCCCTAAAGCCCCACAAAACAAAAAAACAAAAACAAAACGCACACCAACCAAACTTTTGCTATTAGACCGCGCCAGGCATTGCTAAGAAATTCGATTTACTGAGCTAGCTAGCACTTCTTTACGAAAGTGACTGTACTCCATTGGTGCATTTCAAACACCCATCTTAGATAGTCGTGATCCGATAGGAAAAATAATTGCTATTATGACAACCTTTTCACTTCTCGGGAGCTATAATGTAATATCGATGGCTACTCCGTTGTTGAGATTGCCATCAAGCAACTCTAAATTCCTTCTGGACAAATGAATTCAACGGGTATTCAAGAAATAATTACTTTCGCTGACCATTATACTGCTGGTCTGAAGGAATCGCTCAGCCATTCATTCCTCTCACTCTCTTCCTTGCAAACACTGGAACACAGGACTATGACGTAAAATTCTGTTAGGTTATATTTTGTGCAAACATAGATCTCGAGACAAGAATTTTTGAAAGCATCTGGTCATTCTATTTTAAGTGGCTTTTTGTTAATCAGGAATATAATTAATAACATACTCGCGTTGAATATGCACTGAATGCTTTTCATAAATAATTATGTTCAATCTTGCTGTGTATTACTGTTAATACAGTCGTATATTAATACTATTAAAAACTTAACTGATTATTCAGTGGACCTTCTGGTTTAGATCATGCTGTTTTACTCGCGTTAATTTTTGAACGTTTCCTCAAATAAACCTCCTTGAATCCCCTTATGAAAATCTAAAAGATTACCAAGTTACCTGTTGAAAACGTCTAAAGATTTCCAAGTCGGCAATATAAATGTCATATTGTCACTTTTGCACCTTCTGATATATAAAAAAAAACTGAACCTGAAACGCTGAAGTTCTCGCACTCACTGTTATAGGATAAGGCGTGCACCAACTTCAATTTCCAGAGGAGAGACCAATTCTCCAATTGAAATAATACTTGATTTCTTTCAATAAATTTCTGCAATTCACCATTTCTTATCAAAATGAAAAGAAAAAAATATAGACAATAAAACATGCAACCAGATCAATACCACTTTTGTCCAAGAAGTGACATGATCGATCAAACAAACTGAATTATCTTAATCTTTATATCACATTTAGCTTTGCATATGTCGGACTCTGTTTTTTATGTCAAAAGTGTTTCAGCATTAACACAGATTCAGCATAATCAAGACGTACAACAGACACTTTCATATGATTTATTATTAATTTTGTATTTCAGTTGTTTTTGGAGTTATCATTGCAGATATAATTTTTTGACTCATAAAAATATAAGAAAGTTCTTAAAACTTCTTTGTATGAGATGATAAACTACGTCTGTTCCCACACCACCAAAATCCAATTAGTAGTTCAGCACAGTAGCCTACCGATTCTGAATATTTGGTTTAAATAGTGATCGGGTCCAAGATGAAAAAATAGTTTTATTAGTTAGATAAATTAGTGTATTGAATTTATGATAAAGATAGTTTATTTTTAATATGTAAAGAGAATTGCAATTTGTCCCTTTTCAAAGTGAATGTATTTTTCTATATATAATACATTAATTTATTTCTGAAAATAACATTACTTATTTTGCAATGCGATGTATCCTTCAAAACGAAGATGTATATTTGTATACTACTGAATGGTTGTATACTACAGAAATATTAAGGATTTCATTACATGATATATATGACGGAACCTGAAATATTTTATCTTTAGGTACATATTTAACTCAATCCGTTTCCTACGAGATATTCCGCTTCCGTCCTTCATTGATATTTCGATTTCCTCTATTTCCTGTTTATATGTTTTGTTATGATCTGTCGTTTACCAGTCATGTTCTTTAGTTAATGCATGAACTGGAATAAAGTTAAGTTTGGAGATGATAGAAATAAGATATGTATGGTCGGGATCTGAGTTTCTTCCCGTGTTTTCGTTTCTGCGAGTTGTTTTGAGGCGGTAAGTGCATTGAACATTTTAAATCTACATGTAACTTATGCTTAACATTCTCAGATTCTCCGCTGATTTGTGTTTGTTTGTTTACAATGCGATGCAGTGTTCGCGGAAAAATCAATATATACTTGGCCTAAGCTAATTTTAAGAGAACAAAAGAAAAGTATTGGAATGTTACTTTATCTTAAACTCAACTACCACACAGGTTTAGATGAATTCAAGTACGCGTATTGTAACTACTCATTGAATTATATTTATGCTGCGAATTAATGGATGACTTATTATTGAGGCGGCGAGGTTTAGTCTACGTGGTCCTTTACCCCTAACTAGTAACTTGGGTAAAAGAATTTGGAGGGAAATATGTTTTGAGAGAATTGCAAACTGATAGTAAACGTTTACATGATGAAAGTTAATAAATGCTTATATGAGAAATTGTTCTAAAATTTAATTGCAGAAATGGGTTGGTCAACTTTTGCTGTAGAAGTGAGGTATGAAATCGGTTTTCAGACATTTGTATCACTACTTCCTAGTTAGGAACATGAGAAAGTTAACGCTCTGCTACATACCATGATCGCAAGAAACTCTTTCTAAGTATTATTCTTGAAGAGAAAATAAATTATTATTCTATTCATGATGCATCGCCTCTTAATAGGAACATAAGAATGTGTCCTTTGTTTCATTTTGAATCTCTCTCTCCAAACCGTATTTTTAGAAACAACCATTTTTAGAAGCCTTATTTATTTATCCGCTGTTACATACAGGGAATAGACTTATCGTACGTACCAAGCATATACATGAAATTATAACTATCAGTTTTAATATTTAAATATCGTCTTCAATCTAATAAAGGCATCATCCTTTTGTTGTTCTTATGTGTAATTCCTTGCTGCCGAACTGTTATAAATAAAAAAAGGACTGATTGGTCTCAAAAACAAAATTCAATCTGCTGTGTATGTACTCGTATAAATCGAGCAGTGGAGTACTCCAATGCCAAAATGAGGACGAGATGTTCATATATTCTATGGAGAGCCTCATATGTCTTTAAACAAGAGTTATTGATGAAGAAAAAAATGTGATTCCAGAAAAGTAATTACTCTTAGGTTAGTTGAAACAGTGCTAGCAGCTGTGCGTTAAGAACCTAGTACTTTTTTAGTTTCCCATGTCGTTCAAGTTTACTTCGTTACAACAAGTTAATTGAATTTTTCTTCTGGAGTAATACTTCAAACTTTATTAAATACAATTTCAAATAGCTCGTGGAAAAATATAACACTTGATTTTTATGTTCAAAACTGAATAGTCCGAATTTGCCGCTCGTTAGGAAGGTCATATGTTTTTAATGCTCTATCATTGATGTTTTGATGTGACGTAGCAAAATCAATTTTTTCCCAGTTAAAATACAGTAAAAAAAGAAAATGACCGAAATTGCTTCGGCGTAATTTGGAACAAGAAAGATTTGTTTAAAGATAATCATTTCTAATTTGGAAAAAAGAGGGCTCTCAACATAAATCCTCAAATATTTCTTAAAAGTCTTCCTTTATGACTTCTGGGTTCAATAATATTCATTGTAGCTCAGTAATCAATTTCGTATAACTTAATTTTAAATACGAATAAATATATTCAGAGTGATAAAACCTTCTGCTATGTTTTCCAAACAAAATTCCTGAGTCCCCTGTGATTTGTTGTCCATTTCCCTAGCCTCTTCCCCTAATGTTGACCGAAAAAAGGATTACACTGGTATTTTGTATAGATTTTGTACAACAACAGAAAATGTTGTTAACCTATTGTTAATGCAAATATTGTGGAAAGTATCACCAGGTTCCCCTCCCCATACACGGTTTCATAAGTTAAACGGTTTTATTATATAGTAATAATAGCTGTAGTAAACTCTGAAGCGCGATATCTCCAACTGCATAATAATAAAAACTGACACGTATTAGAAAAGAGTTTAAAAGAAATGCAAAAAAAAACAACTCAGTCAACAAGAAATCACAGCGAAGAGATTTTTGTTAGTTCTTACATCTGGAGTTACTTCGTCAACGAAGAGAGACGCATGTAGCGGTTCTCGAATTAATGACGCAATACTATTTATGGCTATGACAAAGAGCGTGACGCTCAAGATTGAGCCCTGTGGGACACCGTTTTCCAAAGGATGATTAAATGATAAATTACTACCGAGGCGAACGCGGAAAAAGCGTTGAGATAGGACGCTCTCCAGGAACAGAGGAAGACGACCTCGGAATCCCCACGAGTGCGTAGGATTCCGTACCTCCAGGTTGTGTCATAAGCATTTTTCAGGTCAAAAAAGATGGCCACGAGTTGTTCCCTCAATACAAACGCAGAATAGATGGTAGATGACAACCCAACAAGGTGGTCTAGCGCTGACCGCTGTTTTCTGAAACCACATTGGATATTGGTCAGAAGGTTTCGCGATTCCAGAGACCAGACAAGCCGACCATTGATCATTCTTTCTAACAATTTGCAAATACAGATTGTCAGAGAATCCGTCGAAAGTGCGACGGATTAGAACGATCTTTTATCTCCTTCGGAAGTGCAATAATTATGGCTTCACGCCATTGAGCATGGACGAATTTCAAATACAGTTAAATAAATTAAGAAGGAATTTCATTTCTATCTCTGGAAGATCTTTTAGCTTCGCTTTATATATTTGATCAGGATCATGGGCTGTATGTTTTGAAGACGCAAGGGTAGAGGTCAGCTCCGTCATTGAGAAAGGAATGTCTCTGTAACTGGAGAAATCCAAGCAACACTTTTCCGCGCGAGCTTTCTGTTGGAGAAACAATTGAGAAAATCCGGAGGAGTTAGATATATTTTTGTAGTGCGATGCATGTTCCTCAGCAATGACTTCGGGTGAAGTTTGAAGATGTCCATTTACATTAAGACCAGGGATGAAAAAGAGGACCATGAACCTTGAATCTTGCGAACTTTCAGTCATACTACTGATGATGGAGTATAGCTTGTAAGAGATGAAATGTAAGCCTTCCAGGAAGACGACTTACTTTCTCAAAGAGTTCGTTTTGCTCTGACTCTGCACCTTTTAAACTCAATGAGATGGGATATTTGTGAAGCCGCGATAAAGCGTCTTTCTAGCGCTGACCTCCTTTGCGCAATCCGAATTCCACCATGGAAGTGGGCAATGCCATGGTTTACATGATTATTTAGGGATAGAAACATCGGCGTATTCGAGAACCGTGTTAGTGAAATGGAATGCCATAGCATCCACATCGGCGAAAGGCTCATCGCAAAGATTGATGTTGCGTTTAAGTACATCCCAGTCTGCTCTTTTTCAAAACCACTGAGAGGGTCCAGAAACCGAGGAGCAAAATACGTTCAAATGTACAAGAATAGGGGAGTGTCCGCTCTCATAAAGATCATCCGGAACAATCCAGTCTAAGATTAGGGAAAGTGTGAACCTGCAGTTGGCCAAATCAAGCGCCGAGAAAGATCGGGAGTCTGTACAGGAGTGTGTTAAGGAGCGCTGTATATCGGCTATCTAATAGTTTTTCTATTATATCACCCTTTGAGCAGTTGTATGAAGAACCCGATATCGGGTTATGGGCATTAAAATCACCGACGATAAGGGATGGGGACGGCAACTGGTCCATCAGACCAGTGAGATCCCTCTTCGTGAAAGACTGCCCAAGGGGTATAATTGTGAATAATTGTTAGAAATTTCATCCCCATCACATTTTTCATCTGTATGTGAGATAACTTTACAATTCAAACACATTATTTTTTATATCACACATAAAATATAACATTGGTGACTTGTATTGCTAAATCGATTTCTGGTAATGCAATTACCTCATTAATAGTTCAAACAGAGAAAACGAAAAACGTATGTGTGTGTACCATATAAGAAACAAATAATTCACCAAGCAGAATTTCGATGTATCGATTGGTTCCTAACATAAGATTTCTAAACTATCACCTTCTCGCAAAATAAAGTAACGACCAGTTTCATTCTTGCGTGAAATATCAGGAAGATATAAACTTCAAATTATTCCGCAAACAAAATTTGACACCTCGCTTGGCTCCGAAGATATAAATGTGTATACTCCGGCTTAATACTTAATATGGAGTATCCACAGTTTCTTTAAAACGGCATGAGCGACCAATTTTTTTCCTAGGCAATCAATTAGCAAACAAAATAGCAACAAATTATTATGTAGGTCCGGGCTCGGCGCTATAAAATGGATACTCCAGCTTAATAGACATACTTTATGGCAACTGCCGAAAGAAAATATTTTGCATTTTCATCTATACTACTTTCTTTCATTTTTCACTTATACAAACAACTGTTGTTAAATTCTTTTTCAAACGGTGATTTATTTGATGTGAAAGTTTGACGAAATAATTTTCTAATTTGATTAATCGTCTCTATTTTCATGTACAGCTACATACCAAAAAAACTCCAGATGTAAGAACTAACAAAAATCTCTTCGCTGTGATTTCTTGACTGAGTTTTTTTTTTTTGCATTTCTTTTAAACTCTTTTCTAATACGTGTCAGTTTTTATTATTTTGCATTTGGAGATATCGCGCTTCAGAGTTTACTACAGCTATTATTACTATATAATAAAACTGTTCAATTTATGAAACCGTGTATGGGGAGGGGAACCTGGTGATACGTTCCTCAATATTTGTATTAACAAGAGGTTGACAAAATTTTCTGTTGTCGTACAAAATTGTACGAAATTCATAGACTCAGCTTGCACTGTTTTATTTTCGAATACGTGTTGGGGAGAGGGGGCATGCGACAATTTGGTTATTANTGCTGACGAAATATTTCCCCAGCCCTTCCTTTTCAGTTGTTAATAACTAATGACCGCGACTTGTATTCATTCGTTGGGTGGTACAAAATTGTATAAAATCTGCACAGAATTCATGTTTTTTTTTTTTCTTTTCGCGTTAGAGGGGGGTGGCTGGGGGCATGGACATTTTGATCCGTTCAAGGTAGAGGTCTTATTTTCATTTTTGTCAAGTTTCCTGAGATCAATTAGGAAATAAATAACCTTTTCTCGTCTTTCCCATACAAACATTTCATTATGATTTAATAGTAAAATTAACATTTTAGTTAACTGCGTCACATTGTAACAAATGTTTTAATTTCTAAGACATATCTGCAAAATTTGATTGAAATATTAAGTTTGAACTATGCCTTGTTCTCGGTTGTGATTAAAAAATAAATTTCGTAAGATTCATTTATGTTTTAAAATATTGTCAATTCCTTTATTTTGTTTGCCCTTAAAATTGTGTCTGAAAACATTTCGTATAAGATTTCGTGAATTACTACTCTCACGAATGTACCATGGTCTCAGTTTTGTGATTTTTCTTTGAATTGATGTCCTAAATGTGAATTGAAAGAAACAGAAACCTCTTCCACAAATATAAGTCTCCTTTTATTTTATCTCGGAAGTAAACAAATATCTTCGATTTTACCACTTTAGTGACCTCTTTGAAGATATTTGATTGCTACAGAAAATTTCGTTTTTTTATTCAATATTATTTCATTGCTCGTATCTGGCTCAATGTCTCATACAGTACTCTCCCAATTAAGCGAGAATGACCCGTATATAGCTGTGTATGTCTGTAGATTAGCAATGTTTACAATGTCTAAGTATGTGTTAATTATGATTTGCGCAATTCCCACACAAAGCTGTGTATGTATTACAACGAATATTCGAAAATATAACTTTAAATGTTATATCAAGCCATCTTTTCTGTTAATTATGTGTAATATGTAATAATGAACATAGTAACTTCTTTCCTCTACAGAAACACCATATAAGCTGCGATCATGTTCAATAATAAGGCGACCATTCATAGATCTCAATGGGAACTCTCGAGAGCACTGGGAGTCCATCGTGTAAGAACCAATACACTATACGGTGTCCTGAACGCATTAAATGATGGGATTTCCCCGCCTCGCAGCTGCCAACGAATGAGGTGTACGGAGGCGCATCCGGTTCGTTCGCCGACGGATCTTATTATTTTTGCTGCCCTGAGGAGCCAGAGATCGTCTCTGTCGCGAACTGTCCTCCGCCCTCCCGCCACCCCACTTCACAAGAAGCTCCTCCAATCCGCCAAGAACTCTTTCGTCATCACTCCAGCTGCATTAACACCAAAAATCTGCACTGTCACTGCTGAGTACTCATAGTGTATTGCGAAGCTACAAAATGTCTGTAGCATATCAAAGCCTCTCTGCGAACGTTTCCTAATAATTGAAATAGAAAATTCAATTTTATTTTGCTGCTAGATGATGGGCAGCATAACAACGAAACTTAAAACACGAGAGACATGTCTTGGAAGATTACGACATAGCAATATTTTTGAGTGATGTGAAGAATGAGCAACAGGTAAAAGCAATAAACTCAACCTATAACTTCGAATTATGAGGATTGTGAGTACACCACTTAAAAATAAGAGTTTATCATTTGCGAAAATCAAGAAATTTTTATCGTTTTTTTTAAAGAAATTATTAGACTAGAAAAACTAATTGTATTTCCGACATTCATCCGATTCCCTAGAATTCATTTAAGTAACACTTCCAGCACTTTAGTCTTCATTACGATGTTAGGAAGAAACGAGACGCGTAATCCAAAGTCTTGATATAGCGTGAACGTGGTAAATATTATCTGAAGATGCAAGATTTCTATCACGTGTCGGGAGAGCTCTTCCTTTTCAAGCACTGGCCTTCGTTTTGTTTAATGCCCGTGTTTATCATCTGTGCCATCTTTACATCGCTGTTCATTGTATTATCTTTGTTATCTACATATGTAATGACATTAAAACATTAACCTCTGTTGAATTTTTGAACGATCATACGTTTGGCGCAAAAACTTATTAATTCATCATACTATTAGTAATAATTTATTATCCATTTTAATTTGCAATTCCAATTATAAAACTCTTTACGCACTATGTGAAAAACCCAATGTAATTAATAAGAAAAACATGTAACTAATGAGTAAATGCAATTCACTGCAAAACGTGGTTGCATTCAAAATAAGTTTTTTTGTTTATCGTACAATTCTCTTTTACAACCATACAAATATCTCAAATACAAGGCATGCCTCAACATTTTTTTCAGTGTTTCACTTCAGTTTATATTTTGTATAAATATTTAGACTATTTTATTTTTATCCGTTAAGCTAAATTTATAAATAAGAATCCCAAATGGAAAAAAGTATATTCTTTCTTTAAATTCACGTTCTACCTTTTTTTGTTATTGAAATTACTTTGCAGAAAAAGTGTGTTTTCACATTTTAGAGGATGTATTTCTTACTTTCCTTTAATTATTTTTCCATTTCCATACTACACAAGTTCAACGTGTATCAACAAAATACTGTTATAATAATGTACATCTATCAATCATATAAATCTGTACGAATGATATTAATCGTAACACCCAAACGTGAAGACAAATTTATATTGTTTTCATTCTCAACATCGTTATACCGGAATTTGTCTAAGAAAACCATCAAGAATTTAATGGTAATTCTTGAATTAGAAATAGATGTCAAAATATTTCATGACATCCTTCACTGTTTCTATCTTTCGTTTGTTTACTTTGCGTAACCCTTTTTCCCTAAATCCTGCAGTACATATTCATTAAAACTGAAAAACAATAGTTGTTGATATAAGTAATTGGAAGTTTGCAATATTATTTAAAATACAAAATAATACAAAGAGGTTGAAAATGCACGTTGTATTTTATTGCACGAATATGATAAAATTGAATACCGAGCCGAAAATAGTGAAGATAATTGAGGAAACCCAACTAAAAAAATTCAATTATTCTCCTCAATATCTTAAAAACTTTATGGAATGTCGAAAACTATCAATAGAATGTATGTCAACAGTATGAAAGTTTTTACAAAGTGTGTACTATGAGTTTTTTGATAATTCTTACAGTTTGACCAGAAAAAGACTGAGACAAATAATGTCCAATATCAGTCTATAATCCATGGGAAACCTGGGACTCTACGACTATACGAGCTCTATGGTTGAGACTCCATTTTGTTTTTTTGGGGTCGCCGAACCCGTAACACTACTCTGGACATTAAAAACGATAACCCCATCCTGGCACGGGTTTTTCTTCGGTTTTCCTTCGGGTAATGGCGGATTTTCCATGGACGGGAATGTCACTTAAAAATTTTGTTATTACTTATCCCGAATTTTGACTGCACTTTATATCTACGATTCAGTTTGGAATAATGAATTGATAACAGTACGTATTTGATTAAAAAGAATTAAATCCGCCACCGCCCTTGGGTCCTTGATCGGAATTGATGGGATGGTCCCTTGCTTGTTTCCGGAGAATAATTTAGTTTACTATCCCCCACGTGGTCATATGCAGTTTGTATCTGCTTTTTTGACAATATAGCTTATTTATTTATTTACTTATAACATTTAAAAGAACACGCAAGTATGGAAATAGGAAATTTTAGAATACTTGTGTTTAAAAAGTAGGGAATTTCACGAGATGTAATAATGAGAACCTTCAATGGAGATATGAAACTCTACCTTAAATGATTGGACAATATTCATCCGTCAGATATGATGTTTTTAATGTAACCGTCCAAAGAAACTAGTGTTTCCTTTCGAAAAATACTATTTTCCCTTGTTTACGAATGGAAGTAAGAGTTAGCGTTGCTCAGTGGGTAGAGCGGCGAATTGCGGGCTGTATGGCTGGTGTTCGATCCTCAGTGAGGTGGGGATTTTTCATCACACATCAACATCTTGGCTGACTCCCAGGCCTACTCCGTCCGCTGTACAACGATTGCCGGTGTCCTAGGGCAACCCGACCGGAGTGAGATGCTGCCCAATTGGAATCCGAAGGGGATAGATCCAATTCTTTGAATTTCTGCGACATCATGAGCTTGGAGTTCAATAATTTCCATTTGAACGTTTTGTTCAACATCTTGAAATTCACGAGAGAATGAATTCGGGATCAATCTCGTTTATTTGGAATAAACATCTAAATCAGGAAAGCTGGATTTAAAAAAACAGATCACTAAGAAAGTTAAGAGCAATCAGGCATGTAAATTTTGAATCATATTCACTTTCCAATGACTGGCAACTGATAAACTGTACGATTTTTTTCGGGTTAATGCTTCACTCGAAATTATCACTTAAGCTATTCAGTTATTAAGGTTTTTCACAATCCGCGTGCAAGAACCGGAATAATCTCCTTAATGAGCCAGGTCCACGGGCCACCTTTTGGAAACCCCCGCTCTAGATGAAGGTCACCGGAAGCTTCTGAGTTCCAAAGCAATGCATAATCCACTTTTTTCTTTCCATTGATGCATTCTGAACGCATGTGTACCTCAAGCATACGTTGCGCAAAAACACATTCTCTGCCTATAGCAATAGATCGGAAACATTTTAAAATATATATCTTAAATTGCACTTAGCAAGAATTAAAGAAAATTTAGTAACAACATGTATAATTGTTATGTTTCAAAACAACTCAATATATATTATAAATTAATTATTTTATGAAAATTTCTCAAAAATCATCCTTGACTATTAATTAATATTTTTTGTGAAAACAAATGCTAGCTTCAATGCTAGTCTATAAAGTATAAAGAAAATCTATATTATGTGCTGTCTATCCGAAAAAATAGGTAACTCCGAATAAACCCGTTTATTTTTCATATGAACAACATAAATAATGTATTTACTATTAGAAATTATTCATTGGTATTGTTGATCATTACTATGATTACAGAAATTACAAATATATCACAATAGACTCTTTTTAAAAATTTCTTGTTATTTTTAATTTCATTTTCTCAATCACTCAAAAAGCAAATAGAATATAATAAAATCCTATGAAAGTATTGATAAATTTAAGATCTAAATAAAATGGTGCGTTAAAATACTGCGATCATATTTAGAAAGCAAAGAAATGGAGACTGAGTAACGAATTAACGAATCTGGTTATTACGGAAAACATACATCAATTTATTCCTTTTATAATGTAACAATGTGTTGACTTCCGAGTGACTGTCGCACGATGAGTCTAAGACCCAACGTTTCGACTGCCATCCTTCAGTCGTCTTCAGGGCAAACGTCAATTTAATAATGTATTCCTTCTTATTCTATAAGTATTATGTTGCGACACAGAAAAATTTCGCTTCCTTTCATTTTTCATTTCTTTCATGTATCACTTCAATACTTAGTTCAGTAACAAGATAATTTTTAAACAGTTGAAAACAGTTTTTTCTGAAGCATTATTATTTTGGAGCAATTTTATACCGCGTTTAGTATGTCCACAGATAATTCTGTTCTCTAAACAAGCCATCTGCTGCGCACATGTATTTATTCATCTCCCACTCGACCCTCCGCAGTTCTATTCCCGGAAATGTGAAGCAACAAGAGCCGAACAATGAAATATCACTCCCTGAAGCTAGATTCCATGATGTCAGCACGATGTGTGATGTAAAAGCAGAAAATAATATAGTTGAAACTTCCCTTAAATCAAATTACAATATTGATTAACGATCAACTTAGTTTATTTATTAAGTATTATAGTGAACAATATTTGTAACCGGTTAATACATTGATAAATAATTAATGAAGTGATTACGTTTTACTGGTTATCTGTTATACATGTGTTACGAACGAATAGCCATTCGTCGCAATCGTAGACAGTAGATAGAGGGGGACTCGTGTGTTTCAACGAGCATGGAGAAGATAAAGGTTGAATAGGATTCTTCTTATGGACACGCTTCAAATTCACATTTATTACAAAATAACATATATACATATATTTTCCTAAATCTACAAATGCAGAGTTACAAACTTGATCCTGAATTAGCAAATTTAAAGTTAGTCGTTGTGAGCGACTAACACTCTGAGAATAACATTTTCTACAGAGTTTGAATAAATATGAACATAAACCATTGTTTATGTGACATCCCCTTTAATACCCCATTTCCCATTTTATACAGAATTACAAAATGAATATGAGCAAAGATGAAGTGGGATCGTTAGATCTCCACGGAAAACAAAAAATCCCTTTGGTCTCAAGTATTTGAGAGCGCCCCCCCCCCGTCATCAACTAAATGATCATTACAAAGTTACCTGCTTATATACATTGAAAGTTGGTTATTAAAAACCTTAAATAAGTGCAGGATTTTATATCTGTCGAGAAAGATTCTCGATGTTGTCCTCCCTTAACGTGGAGTATCAGTAGTTCATTGGAAATACTTCCTTGTTGCAACCTTGGTCCGGCTGCTTCTCGTAGCTGTGGAGCAGGTGACAAACTAGAGAATGTGGTGAACATTTATGTTCAAAGTTGCTTTGATGCAGACGTCGCACTAAATAATAAATAGCACAACAGTTATATGATTTCCTAAAGGAAATCATTGTCCAAAAAGTTTAGTATGAAACATCTATGTTTTATCGTATCACACGCAGCGTAGAGAGTTTCGTCACACATGGCAACGTACTCGCGGAGTAGTCCTCCCTGTACGAGGAATAATACGTAGTAATAGCTTATGTCACGAAGAACGGAATGGATTGGATTATTTCACTCAAAGTCGAATAATGGCCATGAAGGCGCGAAGTTACGTGAAGGCGATTAATGTTGAATGTCCATAAACGGTGATGTCACAATAGATAGACTGAATCGGGTTTCAGAGTGTCATTACGACGCTCTGAATGTAGACTATGTCGAGACTGGGTCAAGCATAATAGCATTATATCAGCCGACTGGGTACGGCACGACGCGGCGACTGGCGACGGCGTACTTGACTGAAGTGAACTGGATGTCAAGACGAACGGAACTGGATCGGAATGGATAAAGGGACGTTGAGTGCAGCCGTATATATAGCTGTGCACAGAACGTGCATATTGAGTGCGTTCATAGATACTGTCACGGAACGTACACAGTGAGCGCGTTCAATGCTTGTATGTCATGGAACGTGCAAGGTATTTGCACTTTGGATAAGTATATCGATTGTAGATGCATGGAGCTTATAGCTCAAAGAGCTTCTATATACAAGGAATGTTTATATAGACACGGAGTATTTATACACAAACAATAAATAACACAATTCTCATAAAACAAATAATAGCAAAGTTCATAATAAATGAGAATGTGGAAATAAACCCTTTACAAACGTTTGGTTTGTAACATATTCCCGGGGGATGAAGTGATGTTGAAGCGTGTTTTGGTTCAACATCTGCAATATATACTTCTTCGATTTTAAGGAGAGGAGTTAGTTTCACAATCGGTCGCTTGATATGAGCTTTGATGGTTTTTAATGTCATTACACTTGTTTTGCCATCTGGTCCTGGAAATAGTTCAGTCACCCGCCCTAAGGGTCACTGAAATGTGGGACAATGTTCCTTGTGGATCATGACTAAGTCTCCCACATTAATATTAGTGTTTTCGTAATACCACTTGTTACGCAAATGCAATATGTTTAGATACTCACGCGTCCACCTCTTCCAGAACTCTACTCTCATACTCTCGATTTTTTCGAAATAATTTTTTAACTTTGTGCCGTAAGGCGCTTGGTTGAAGTATGGAAGAGCAATAATTGTGGAGCCAATTAAACAGCGCCCTGGGGTGAGTGGTAGTACGTCATCAGGATGATTAGAAGTAGGGCTTAATGGTCTACTGTTTATGTCAATCGGCACGTAATGCCATTGATGAATAGATGTGTTTTGCAATATTTTTTTGACGCGATTTAACACGAAAACATCTTTGATTTGTTTACTCGAGTGTAGCCAGTGTAAGACAATCATGGAGTCCGTCCATAAATGAATGTCTTCTTCGAATTTCATGTATGGCACTAGTTACTTTAGTAGCTAGTGTACTAGCCAACAAAGCTGCCGATAACTCTAATTTCGGTATCGTAAGTTTTTCTGGGTGAGCTACTCTCGTCTTTGAAGTTAATAGATTTGCGTGTTTGTCGCTTACAAGATATGAGACTGCTCCGTAACCACAGAATGCGGCGACAGCAAAAATATGCATTGTGTGTTGTCTTCGTGTATTTAACACGAACCTAGGAATCGAGACTTCAGTAAGTATTCAGACTGTCGTAAAATTGATTCCAATCTAATGTAAATTGTTCGTCTACAATTGTGTCCCACGATAATTTGTCAATCCATAGTCTTTGCAAATATGTTTTGGCAGTTAACACAACGGGAGAAAGTAGTCCCATGGGATCAAAGAGCGAACAGATCTTGCTTGCTATGAGACGTTTAGTCCATATGTTTTGTTTCATATTCATAATTCTGAATTGAAAAGAATTCGTTTTTACATTCCAGTTCATTACCAATACTTTAAAATCATCTTTGGAATTTAAATTAAGATCTATTTCGGAGGATTTTTCCTCGTCCGATAAGCTACTGATAATACTTTTAGAATTACTAGCCCACTTCCTCATAGGAAAACCTCCCTTTGCGAGGAGTTCTGTTATCTCGGATCTTAACTGATAAGCTTCAGCGACGGAGTGTGCACCTGTGCATAGATCGTCGACAATTACCGCTCGAAATACGCGCTGAAGCAACTGGAAAAAGGTGACCAACGTCCTTCAGTAGTTGAAGTATGGTTCTACATGAAAGATCGGCACTCGGGGTTAGTCCGTATGTAACAGTATTTAGAGTGAACGTTTTAGGTTTGCGTTGTGGATCCTGACGCCATATAATTCTTAGAAAATCACGTTGATCTTTAGCAATTAGTATTTGTCTGTAGAATGTTTCTATGTCGGCAGTCAGTGCAATGGGGAAGGTACGAAATCTAATCATTACGTCATAAAGATCGTTTTGTACGGAAGGACCCGTATGTAGTTGATCGTTGATNAGGAGAGGCTATCTACGAGGAGAGGCTATCTACGAGGAGAGGCTATCTACGAGGAGAGGCTATCTACGAGGAGAGGCTATCTACGAGGAGAGGCTATCTACGAGGAGAGGCTATCTACGAGGAGAGGCTATCTACGAGGAGAGGCTATCTACGAGGAGAGGCTATCTACGAGGAGAGGCTATCTACGAGGAGAGGCTATCTACGAGGAGAGGCTATCTACGAGGAGAGGCTATCTACGAGGAGAGGCTATCTACGAGGAGAGGCTATCTTGAGGAGAGGCACTTCCGTCAAAAACAACACGTAGTTTCGTAGTGGAGCTAGATTGTTTCAATGCGTAATGATGTGGAATGTAGTTGACGTTTGTAGTGTCTGATTTTACGTCATTCTCGACTTCAGTCATATGGTTAAGATTTTGATATGTGATCATAAATTTTGTATATTCATCTTTGCATTCTGGGAATTTACTTAGTTCATTCTCAATCGAGTATAGACGTTTTAGAGCGGCATTCCGGTTTTTTGGGAATACTGGAGTCTTTGTAAACGGCATACGTACAATGTACTTTCCTTGTGGATTACGTACAGGTTTTTTCATAGAGGTATTCGCAGAATTGTTCTTCTTCTGTTAATTTATGAGTAATGTCAATTTTCACATGTTCTGATTCCCAGAATTTAGTTATATTGGTGTTGAGGGTCTGATCCTCGCATGATAAATTATTTACTCGGGCTGTCGTGTTTGATGGTAAGAAAGTTATGACAATGTAATAGAGTTTTGTTTCGTGAAGTTTTAATTTAAGGCGTGATTTAGTGTTGATTTCGAAATTATTGGTTAACAATAATTCCCCGAAAGGCTGGGATCCTAACAACAGATTTATATTGCCTGGCTTGTCAAAGGAACTGTCTGCCAACGGACAGTCTTTTGGGAGGTCGTTTTTATCGACTTTTATGGGTACCGAAGGTACTTGTGACGCAATTTCTGGTACTACCAGACAAGATACATTTAAATTAAATCCCAAGTTTAAATTATCCTGTAAATTTATTGTAGTTGTTGAAACTACGTTTGAGGAAGTTCCACATACTCCCTTTATGGAAACGGAAGTGCGTTTCGTTTTTAGTTTTAGTTTATCGACTGTTTCCTGTGTGAGTAACGAGTGTGTGGAACCACAGTCTAGTAGAGCTCTGCATCGTAAGTGTTTGTCTTGATTTGTAATGTTTACTAATGCAGTTGCTAGCGACGCGTGAGGCATTTCACGCGCTACCGCCGCTTTAATTAAAACCTCTTCTGAGGAGTTTTGTTCACCCTGTGGGGTTTGAATGTCAACTGCAGGAGTTTTATTAATTTCAGGATTTCTGTGGAGAAGCGTATTGTGTCATTTACCACAAGTTTTACATGTATACAATGATCTGCATTTATGTTGACTATGGTTTTTCATGAAGCAATTAGTACATAATATTTGATCCTTTACGAAGTTCCATCGTTCGTGTGTATTTAGATTTTTGAATGAAGGGCACATAAATAAATGATGCTCTTGGTTGCACTTTAGACATGATCGTCTTTTAGAGAAAGTTTGTGTTTGATTAACAAATGCGTTAAAATGCCTTTTGGGTTTAGTAATGTTGGTATTTGTCATTTGTTTAGTAATATATTTTATCGGGTCTCTAACTGACGCGGTTAGGGCTTGAACCTGCTGTTCTAGAAAGTCAACGAGACCGTTAAATGTTGGCAATGAAGTGGTGTGGCATATTTCTTCGTATCGCTTTAGAGTCGCGACGTCTAGTTTAGATGTGACATGATATACGAGGATTGTGTCCCACGAGTTAGTGTCAATGTTGAGTGATTTTAAAGTGCGTATGCAACTTTCAGAATGATCAATAAGAACGCGAAGCTCATGTGGTGATTCTTTCTGGATTTGAGGGTAATCAACAAATGACCGTATTGTGATGTGTGCCATCACTCGTGGGTTGTTATATCGTTTTGCCAGCACATTCCAAGCTACTTGGTAATTCTCGTTAATCAGTTCTAGTGATGAGATGAGGTTGTGAGCCGGGTGTTCAACTGACGTTTTTAAATATTGTAACTTTTGAACGTTGGACAATTCATCGTGTTGGTTGATTATTGATTCAAAGAGTTCGCGAAAGGAAACCCATTTCAAGATGTCACCTGAGAATTTTGTTAGTACCATACGAGGAAGTTGAGAAGCAAACGACCTCGTACCGAAGGAAGCGTCGTGCGACTCGTTGTGCGCGGGGCGTTGAGCACGTGACTGCCTACCCATGTGCTTAAGGAGTTCGCCTACGCGACCTATGAGTTTATAGTAATTTTACTCAAACTCTAAACGTTCTTTGTCGTTAAAGGGGCCTGTGAATGCCTCAAATGAATCTTGGAATTTTTCGTGATCTTTAAATATGTTGTCCAAAAGTATTTTTTAGTTTCGTCAGTGAGTCGGCTTTGTCCTCGTCTTCGTTGAAATTGTCGATGTGAGTTCGACATCGTGTAAGTTGAGACTTGGTAGTCGCTATTTGTCTCTTACAAAGTTTAATGTCTTCTTCTGTCATATTGGTCGGGTGGGGAATAACAGTAGAAGGAAAATATGAAGTAATAGTTTTATCTCACCGACTGTAGAGTAGAGCAGAGTTATGGAGTCGGCGAAGGCTGTAACTATTCACAAGAAATTAGTACATTAGTCAGTAATACAAAAATGCAAATCTGATAGAATCCTATGCGAATCCTGGTCACAGCACCAAAAATATATACTTTCTTATGTTACGAAAGCCATTCGTCGCAATCATAGACAGTATATAGGGGGGGACTCGTGTGTTTCAACGAGCATGGAGAAGATAAAGGTTGAATAGGATTCTTCTTATGGACACGCTTCAAATTCACATTTATTACAAAATAACATATATACATATATTTTCCTAAATCTACAAATGCAGAATTACAAACTTGATCCTGAATTAGCAAATTTAAAGTTAGTCGTTGTGAGCGACTAACACTCTGAGAATAACATTTTCTACAGAGTTTGAATAAATATGAACATAAACCATTGTTTATGTGACATCCCCTTTAATACCCCATTTCCCAATTTATACAGAATTACAAAATGAATATGAGCAAAGATGAAGTGGGATCGTTAGTTCTCCACGGAAAACAAAAAGCCCTTTNCAAAGTTACCTGCTTAAATACATTGAAAGTTGGTTATTAAAAACCTTAAATAAGTGCAGGATTTTATATCTGTCGAGAAAGATTCTCGATGTTGTCCTCCCTTAACGTGGAGTATCAGTAGTTCATTGGAAATACTTCCTTGTTGCAACCTTGGTCCGGCTGCTTCTCGTAGCTGTGGAGCAGGTGACAAACTAGAGAATGTGGTGAACATTTATGTTCAAAGTTGCTTTGATGCAGACGTCGCACTAAATAATAAATAGCACAACAGTTATATGATTTCCTAAAGGAAATCATTGTCCAAAAAGTTTAGTATGAAACATCTATGTTTCATCGTATCACACGCAGCGTAGAGAGTTTCGTCGCACAATACGGCAACGTACTCGCGGAGTAGTCCTCCCTGTACGAGGAATAATACGTAGTAATAGCTTCATGTCACGAAGAACGGAATGGATTGGATTATTTCGCTCAAAGTCGAATAATGGCCATGAAGGCGCGAAGTTACGTGAAGGCGATTAATGTTGAATGTCCATAAACGGTGATGTCACAATAGATAGACTGAATCGGGTTTCAGAGTGTCATTACGACGCTCTGAATGTAGACTATGTCGAGACTGGGTCGAGCATGGTAGCATTATATCAGCCGACTGGCGACGGCGTACTTGGACTGAAGTGAACTGGATGCCACGACGAACGGAACTGGATGGGAATGGATAAAGGGACGTTGAGTGCAGCCGTATATATAGCTGTACATAGAACGTGCATATTGTGTGCTCATTGATACTGTGTCACGGAACGTACACAGTGAGCACGTTCAATGCTTGTATGTCATGGAACGTGTAAGGTATTTGCACTTTGGATAAAGTATATCGATTGTAGATGCATGGAGCTTATAGCTCAAAGAGCGTCTATATACAAGGAATGGTTATATAGACACGGTGTATTTATACACAAACAATAAATAACACAATTCTCATAAAACATAAATAATAGCAAAGTACATAATAAATGAGAATGTGTAAATAAACCCTTTACAAACGTTTGGTTTGTAACAACATGATTGAAAAAAATCCTTTCTGTAGACAACTTCAACGTATTTCTATATAGAAGAGTGAAAAATTTTGTTAATTTATTTTAGTTCCTAAAAAATGTCTGAGGGACATGGAAAAATGTTTGATTTTCTGTGAAATTGTAACAGGAAATTTATAAATATATATTTGGTGGATTAAATAAATGTTCTCACTGGACCTTCGTTTCGTCTCTGATTAATGTTTTCTGTGAGTTAAACTAGCCGTATCCTATAACATAATTGCTTCACTTGACCCAATAACTCTTAATAGACCATAAAAATATTACCATTGTAAAAATAATAACTACAACATCCAAATGTGTTCAAATTACGTAAAAATAAATTTGTGTTCTTACAACACAATTGTAGCACCTCGAGTTCACCAATAAAGTTAGCAGAAAAATAGTATTATTGACAAAAGCTGATATTAATACTGGTATTAATGACGCTAATATGAAATTGAAGTAAACAAAAGGATATCCATAAAAACAATTAAATGTGATAATGAAGAAAATATTTCAAGGAACTAAATAGATGGAGATTTCGAGATTAATATTAGGGATATCCTTTTGTTTACTTCAATTTCATATTTGCGTCTGTTTTATAAAAAATGAGTCTTGGAGAGACCATTTACCAAAAACATGAAGTTAATAGAATCGCGACAATGTTTAAGAATTGAGAATTCTCTTCACGGTTCACAACTAAGAGGTAAAACTGGGAAAAATTATTGAATTTGTCTAAGAATGTGATGGGCTCGGAACACTGACTTTCATTTGAACAATATTCACAGCGAGACATTGAATTTCAATAATCGTTGGAAGAAGGGATGTAGAGGTTATGACCCATTCATAATTAACTATCTTTACGGTAGATTTAATAGGGTGTAGTATTACGTATGCGTTGTAATATACACTTCTACATTCACCTATGATTGACGAAAAAACTACGTTTTTCACAAACTTTTGTAATGCTTAATTGTCCGTACCTTTTTTTTTTCATTTTGAAAAGATTTCATTAATATGAGGAATTAAAATTCTGCATACATTGAGTTCCTTCGTTACACTTGGGTGTGACTTAAAATTCATGTGAATCATTTTTTCCATGATAATGTGGATCGGAAAAGAACTGTTTAAACATTCAATTGAAGTGTGACGATTCAATTGTAGACAACAAACAGTGCAATATCAAGATATGTACTACGATCAAGAAAATGCAAAATTAGACATATTAACAGTAAGTTGAACGTGTGTTTCTAGCTGTAGTTACGCGAAGACGAGTGATTTCGAACAGTCGTTGGAAGAAGTCTCCCATGGAATCCTCCACAAGCAGTCAACGATGTACAACGCGTTGAATGTCCGCAGCTCACTCTTTAATGATAATCTATTTTGACGGCTCATTCCTGTGTCTATGCAGTCATGACGTCCACGAAATCACCTGGGATAACATCCCATGAAAAGGGTGAACGATCGAGTATTTTCCTATCTCCATCGATAATCGTAGATGAATGTAATTTATAAGATGTGATTCGAATAAAAACATATTTATAACGAACTATTGTAGTTTCTTGTAGCGCATTACGTGAATTACAAATTGTAAATTTTGAAATTTCTTTCAACCGGTAATGTTTAAAAGGTACGTTTTTTAACTTTTCCCGGACATTTACATTATAATATTTGCCTCCCCGTCATAGAAAAACGAACAAATTCATTCAAATTCACGTGGCAGAAAAATTTACTATTATATGAGACTAACTATTTTCGTCGAGCTAAGACTTTTATACTCTTACAGGTGAACGACCATTCATAGAATAGTTCCCACGAAAAGTAGTAATAGAATATTAGATGAAGTGATTGTGTTCACATATAATTATAGATCCGAGGAATATGAGAATTTAATAGACGTGAAGGTATTTTATTTACTTTCCTAAAGGTCGGAAGGTAAATACTATTTAACTATACGAGGAAAAGGAAATACTTAAAAGAGAATTGTGTGCAGACGCCTCGTGCACAGGGGAATCTCTCCGCTGTCTCCAATGATATTGCAATGCTAATACAGCCGTATTAATACATATTCACAAGGAGTAGCAGCCTCGTCCCAGTAAGATGTTCGGACAGAGGATCTTCAAGGCCGTTATGAGGAAGGAAACTGAAGAAGTTCATGAGCATCTTTCATCCGTTTTGCAAATTACTTTTCGTGTGTCAAGAGTTCATTGCATAGAATTTACTCTTTACTAACATTATACCAAAGTGATAAACAGAAGTATGAGAGGGGCGAGAGAAAATTTCATGCAGTTCATCGCGAAAGGTTCATGCGGAATTCAAAATCATGGATTCGCTCTTATGGAACAGGAAGATGGGGGAGGTAAAGCGAAAGGAAACAGAAAACATATGCTTGGTAATTGTGGAGCTTTAGCAACATGATCAAAGCATGATAAATTGAAAGGCGTTTCTATGTTGCTCATTGTTTTATTGGTATAAAGCTTTTTCGGCTGCATAGCAGCCATCCTCTGTAACATACACTGAAAAATATAAATGTACATAAAATGACAATAATAAAAATAGAAACATAATATGAAAGTATACAATAATTGGGTGAAACAGTATCGAAAGAAGTGTATTTTTGGTTGTTGTTGAAATAAAGAAAGGAAAGAACAATGAAAAATGAATAAAAGAAAACAAATACAGAGTGAGCAAACCGACAAAATTACGTACCTGAGTATTGAGGAATATTTTTGGCGAGTGCGCAGAGTACGCCGAACGGAGGTCATTATATGGAAAGTGATGGGGGGTTGCGGGGTGGGCGGGGGGAAAAGGAGGCTGTCGGAGTTTTCCAGGAACTGGTGGCAGAAGACGGAAAGAATTTCCGAGGGTTTTAACTGTTGGGAATGGGGTGCAGTGTCCTGGAGAGTTGGGGGTGAGAGGGAAGGAATTTGAAGGCTAGTTTCATGAGAGGGGAATGAAATTCAGGGATTTGTTCATTTAATAGGGAAATGTTGTTGTTTTTTAGAATACTATGGATGTGTAAAATTTCTAATTTGATCCGGGGCCAAAATCTATTTTCTACTTCTAAAATATAAAAATCCTTTTCAATGTTAAATGTGTGTGTGTTTTCTACTAGGTGGTTGGCGAAGTGTGAGACTGTTGTGTTATTTTTCCATGCATTTACGTGTTCCTGTATCCTTTGTTTGAATGTTCGTCCAGACTGCCCGACATACACGGAGGGACAATCACTACATGTGAGAGCATACACTCCACTTCGGAGGAGATGGGGAGTGGGGTCCTTAGTGAATGATAAGGTTGTGTTAAGTGTTTGTGGAGAGAAGAAGGTAGTGTGACAAAGTTGCGTACCACCGTACTCCCACAACCCACTAAATGCAACATTCTGCCTATCATAAACTTTCACCCAAGACTAAAAAATCTTTCTACAACTTCACGGTCTCACGATGAAATATCTTTATTAGAAAAAGGTTTAAAGTATTCCCATCCCTGCAATCCCAACAGTTCTTCCATAAAACAAGTTTGTATTTACACTGATACAATATGCCGTCGTGGGGCAAACATAGATTCAGATTATTATTTGGTGCGTGTCAAAATTAAATTCACTCCCCGGAAAATACAGCATAAGAGAACACATCTACATCATTTTGACACTAACAGCATAAAAGAAAGTAATTTTAGGGAGGAATTGGAAAACATTTAAGCAAACACGTGGGAAACATTTCAAAAGAAAATTATTCAAAAAGCAAACGACCTATGCCCTCGCAAGAAGAATACGAAACACTCTTGGTGGGATAATACCTGTGACAGAGCACTGGAAGAGATAAAAAGGGCCTTCCTGAATTATAACAGCAATAAGTCTCCTGAAAATCAACTACACTTCAACAAAATCAGAAAACAAGTAGCAAAGACTATCAGACAAACCAAAAGGAGATATTTGGAAGATCAATTAATCTCCATCGAGAATGATTTCCAAAACTACAACACGCGGGATTTTTTCAAGGCTTTCGCAGGCAAATTCGCGGATATACTCCACAAAATTTATGCTTTAGAAAACAGAATGGGAAACTTACTCTTAACAATCAAGAAAATTGTGGGGAACTAGCCCGTTATTTTGACCAACTTCTTAACTGCCCCGAACCGCGAGCAAGGTTTCCAGAACACATCGCGTCATACACGAATCCGGCTTCTGCTCCACCCACGCAAAATGAAATACAGAGGCATATTCATAAATTAAAATACAATAGAACGTCTGGAGAAGATGGCATCATTGCCGAACTATTAAAGAACCTAGGGCTCAACTCCCTCAAAGAATTGACAAAAATTATTAAGGGAATTTGGAAAACAGAAAAACTTCCCGAAGAATTGAAATGTGCTCTTATTCACCCACTTCATAAAAAGGGAGACAGAGCAGACGTGAACAATTATATAGGAATTTCTCTTTTGCAAGTCACATACAAAATTTTCTCAGCATGTCTTCTTCAAAGAATCCAAGAACAAGTAGGGAATACAATAGGTAAATATCAGGCAGGTTTCCGCCCCGGCCGATCCTGCACAGAACAAATTTTTAATTTAAAAATCATTCTAAAATATAAAGCAGTCAGAAATAGTCCAATAATTTGCACCTTTATAGATTTTAAAAAGGCATATGATTCACTTGACCGTCAATCTCTATAGAGTATACTTAAAGAACGAGGATTAGACCCAAAAACTCTGAGTCTAATCAAACAAACACTCACGGATACTGCCTCAAAAGTCAAATTTATGGGCGGAATTTCCGAACCATTCCTGATAAAAACTGGCGTTCGACAGGGTGGTGGTCTGTCCCCGATACTTTTAAATATTTTCCTTGACAAGGTGATACGGGAATGGGAAAATGAACTAAGGAACCAAAATTATTGGAAACCAATACAGCTTGGACGACCTAAAGATGACCTCAAAATTTCATGTCTCGTCTTCGCAGATGATTTAGCAGTATTAGCAGATAATGAGACCATAGCTGTCAAACAAATAAAAATCCTTCAAGAGTGTGCAGAAAAAGTAGGTCTACAAATTTCATTTCAAAAAACCGAATTCATTTGCTCAAAACTCAATATACAAACCTTAAACACCCAATACGGCAAAGTCAACAGAACCTCACATTTCAAGTACCTCAGCGAAATCATCGAACCTACAGGTGGAGTAAAAAAGCACAAAACATTCGACTACAAAAACTGAAGAGAGCATACGGAAAAACCCACAATATCTTCAACTAAAAATGTCTCTTCATAGGCACCAAAATTAGGCACTACAACACAGTAATTACACTGGAGGCCCAGTATGCTAGTAAAACTTTTACTCTTCACATAAAAGGAGATTTAGAAAATTTATTAAAAGAAGAACGAAAAACCATAAGAAAAATTATCGGTCCTGAAATGATGGAAGATGGTTTTAGATTAAGGTCCAGGAAAATAATTGAAAAATTATCTAACTTAGCGGCAGACATCAGAAAGAGAAGACTAAAATTTTACGGCCATATACATAGACTACCTACCACCAGCTTACCTAACAAAATTCTAAAATACATAGAAAAAATTAAGGTCATCCCATGGATCCTGGAAGTAAAAAATGATTTAGAAAAATCTCGAATAAAAAGATCTGACATTTTGGACCGAAAACTATACAGAGAGAAGGTAGATACGTGGAAAGTACAGTCGGAAAATGAAATCCCAAAAAGAGCAGGAACTAAATGGAAGAAAAATCATAGCGAAAGGATGAAGGAAGTGTGGAGACAGAGGAAAATGAACAGTTAAATCATATGGCTTTGCGTGATCCATACAAGGGTCCATTCGCAAATAATAATAATAATAATAATATTCATAATATTCATCTAATAGTGATTTCTTTAGAGATGCAGAAATTCAGTCAATAGACTTCAGTGATGTCGGCGGTGCAGTTTCATGAATATTGCAATAGACAATTTTGCCCTCTCCCTCACGTTTTAAAGCTTGGGCAAATTTTTCCTCTCTTTTTGTATGCTTGGGCAACAGTGACCTCCTGTTTTTAAAACAATTCGAATATGACGAATTAAGAACGAGTAGATTTATTAACATTTACAACGGGAATTGATTGAAGCTATAGGAATGTAAAGTGAACAGTAGAATTCAATCTCGTAGACATGTCTTCACACTGGGATCAAGAGTATTAAATAGAATAGACATTTAGAATAAATAGCTTCATAAAACCTCTCACAACTTCATAAATTTGAAATTATCTATTTCATTTCAGTCTAATAGAGAAATGTCAAAATTGTCATTCAATAACAATTCGCTATTGTTATATAAAAGGTACAAGTATAAGTTTTTACGAAGTATAAAATTTGTTTTACTCAATCGAAATCATTTTATACTATAACTTTA
The DNA here is from genome assembly GCA_002313205.1 of Laupala kohalensis. NCBI lineage: Eukaryota > Metazoa > Arthropoda > Insecta > Orthoptera > Trigonidiidae > Laupala > Laupala kohalensis. Next base: position 1,234,689 of record NNCF01126580.1, on the reverse strand, counting down.
TAGTAGTATGAACGCGCACAAAAGAGTTTTTCTCATTTCTCGGATTCTCAGACAATTTTCCATCTTCGTGGATATCCTTTAAGTGATGGATGAATCTAGGTTATCTGGCACCAAAGCAATGTCAAATCGGCAAAGTAGTAAATCTTTGAAGTTTTAGGCTAACCTACTCTAAAAGAGAGAAAACTAATACATTTAAAATTGAAACAAATATCACCCTAAATATCGATCACAAGTTCCATTGTTAAAGCATACGAAAAAAAGAGTATACAGTAAAAAAGCCCAATGAAGAATTGAAACACAAAATGAAAAAGATGTGTAGCGTTTCCCACTCAACTTTCCAATTATATTCTTATCCCAAATGTCTGAGAAAGAAATAGTCTAATTTGCAAAAAGTTACAAGAACATTTATTTAAAATATAAAGAGTAACATTATTGAAAACAAAGTTATAGTCAACCGAAAAATATTGGCCGAAACCGGCTTTCAACAGCTTATGCTGTCATCTTCAGTAGCATTCTCTGCCTTGGAGGGATGTGTGTGGAATGCCTAAGCTGTCGAAAATCGGTTTTGGCAAATAAATTTTTTGCGGTTGACTATAACTTTGTTTTCATTAAAGTAAACCGAATACAACACCATTATATAATTATAATAACATATTATTACCAATGTTCGATGTCATATTTCACAGTTAAATCTGTATAAATACTCTTATCCTCAAAACCTTACAAAATTTGCCGTTACCCACATATCTGTAAATTCAAATAGTTGCGCTTCAGTAATTATCTTCCATTAATTAACTCTTTGCAATTCCGTCATTGGCTCAATATAAAGAAAGCGCCAATAAGTTGGCTACCTCTTTTAGCTGTATCTCAATAACCGGCTTGACGAACAGAAATTATGTCTAGCCATGTTTATTCTTTTTTCTTTTTTTCAGAATTATGAATTTTAAGAAACTGAAAGTGGAGCGCGGGGTGTAAATGAAGTCGAAATGAGCAGTCTAGAATAATTGGTTCATATTCCCATTGCAAGCAAAGTCCATTCCTTGTTTTGGTTTGGATGCATCAATTTGTTCGTGAGTTATCAAATAAACAGGATTCTTCACACGACATTGGACATCGTCACAAAATATGAAAACAGGCTCTCCTGAAGCCAATTATTATTGATCTGAGGATTTTCCGGATTTTTTTCGACCTATTTCAATAACTTCTTTATACATACTGTATAATTGGAAAGTAAAAAACAAATGATGTAAAAACGTCCACGAAAAATAACTTATCAAAGCTTCTTGTTAGTATTATACGTAAGAGGATATGTAAAAACGTTTCACACCTGTTTCTTGAATTCCTCTGGAATGCGGCGTGTTTTAGTTGTGTCACTTCTCAATACCCAGAGAGGCACGACACTATGTGACCATCGTGTGTTGCGAACAGCGTTGCGTCGTCAGCTGCGCTGCGAGCAGAAAGCGAGAAGCCGCGTCCACAGACAGACCTTGCCCCGAGGATGTATCCGAGGACGCGCAGCCGTGGAGACATTGCGCAGTCGCGTCTGCACCGCCCACATCGTATCCCAACACATACGTCGCATAGAATGAGGAAGAAGAGAATACATGTGTACCAGTGGTGTTGTGGCGAATTTATCAGTGCCCGAATGCTGAATTCCCCGTACTTCCCAACAAAAGGAGCCCCTGCGCGTCCCCCACCTCCATCACAGATTTTTTTTTTAATTGATGTGCTAATTTGTACATTTTAACGCCTCTTGAAGTCGATTCACGGCGTTAGAACTTCACCATTTCTGTAACCTAAAAAAAAGATTTTTTTACATTTAGACGTGTATTTTTTTCTACCCTAATACTTTTTGTGTAATGTGAATATTCGTCACAAGTTATATTTGATATGGCTCTCTTGACTATCGAAATGAAATTATAACCAGTGTCTGTGTTTGAATAATATTGGAATCCTTATAACTGACACATTGGTAATTATGATAAAATGTAGCTTACAATTTTCACTATTTTGCAGAGCACGTGCCAAAATCAAACGGTCTTGAAATAAAAACACCATTCTCTTCATGCATGTCTCAGGTCTCTTGTTATATTTAACTTGAAATTTGTTCCTGAAATTCATTTTCTTTTAATGTCGCATAAAATAAACTCTTATGTAGATATATAAATTTAAAAAAAAACATATTCCGAAAATCAGTGCTGGAACGGCGTCCCAGCGCATTCCGGCACCATGACACCACCTAAAATAATGCAATCTGCCTGCTTTATACTATTACGAATTTAAGTAATATCTGAATAAATATTAATAGTAGTCACAAAAGCGACTATTTACTGTAAAAAAATACGAGTTAAAAGCACAAACTAAGACAAACGTTGTGTTTGCTCGATGCAGAAAGAAGAGCAGAAGAGCACATGAATTGAATTGATGACCAAAGTTGGCGATATAGGCCATGCATCGCCGAACACGTTTTTTTTTTAGGTTAAATATTCTCAGAATAAAGTTACGTGACTTTGATTACAGGAGCGAATTCACTATTAGACGAAATCAGTCGTACAGAATTGTTAGTTCTCGAATTACTTCACTTCTACACTTTTTACTGATTTTATTTTCAACCACATTTATTACCTTTGTAGTCTATTTATATGATTCTAGCTGATTACCCGGCGTTGCCCGCGATTTTTCTATACTTTTCTTTTACTCAGAATAAAATAAAATTTATCTATATTTTAAGATCAAAATACTTTTACTTAACGGTTTTTAAAACATGAAAATCACTCTTATTTTTCAAATTCATCATATTGGAATTTTAATTCAAAATTGACTGTATACACCACAATCTCGCGGGAACTGCGCCGGTGGAATATTCGCTTCCCAGGCATGACGCGGCTGCACCATTGCATTAAAATTCTTGTGAAATCGAAACTAATCGTCCGAACTTTACGATTTAAAGACGATTTTTATCTTTGTTAAATGCATAAAACACATAATCCATTTAAATTTTTTGATAATTGATTTCTTCTTTCTTAAATTATTCTCTTAAATTCAAGTATTTAACACATCTATTTTTAATAACGTTTTATCCATAATTTAGGTTAATTTTTGTAGATAGACATATGCTGTCGCGGACTTTTTTGTAAAACCCTTTGAGGCAAACAATATTGCAATTCATAGTGGTCACCAATCTCTAACCACTTAGGCAGCGCGTGCAAATACGAGTACAACTCTCTCTTTTTTTTTCGATTTTATCGGCACATATTGTCAAAAACCATTTCTAACTTTCTTATCACACATTTTAGAAATAAAAGTTAGCCTATGTTCATCCTGGACATCTAAACTATCTTCATGCCAAGTTTCATCACGATCGGTTCAGTGTTTTAGTTATGATCAGATATCAAACAAGCATACACACTTTCGCGTTACGCGTTTATATATTAGTAAGGGGGGTATGTATTATCATATAATCGCTAATTTCTGTATGTATACACACAGCAGTCCAGTCAGAAATAAGCTCCAAAGATTAGAACGTTCTTAAGATGAGTCCTTTAACTGGATATTCCTAACCTTTATTTATTAAATAACCAGTTGGAGTCTTTCCTGAGGTTTGGTCATAAAAATAAACTTTAACTCATTTCACTTTGCAAAGAGCTATGGTATATCAAACCCGGCATTTGGGTAGGGAAAATCAACAAAACCCTTTCAATTTAACAATTTTGAAAAGTTGGAGAATGCATTACTAACAAAGAATATTACAGACGCATATAGAAACACAGAATTTAGGGAAATAAATTTTTAAGGTAAGGACTAGATTGAGATGCAAACAAATGTACTTATGAGAGTCATCAAAAAATTTACGCGGAGTCCCAACACCAACTTGACAGCAAAAGGTAGACACCATTTGCAATAACATTACATGGATCACACATTTGATTACAGCAAACGCCACTACACTGCACACTCAACCACACTATGCATAGAAAGAGAGGGAAACATACAATATTAAAACACGCCCAGATTTATTTATGGTGATTTACGACAGCATAACTTTGAATCATTGGGGTGTCAACAACAAAAATTCTAACAAAAGAGGGACAACAACACTCACATCCTCGACATTCATTCATCCTCGAGCACAAAAAACAATGAGAAGGAAGGCGGGAAAGAAAATCAAGAAGATGGATAGAGAACGGAAAGGGTGGGAAATAAGAAATGAGAAACCAACTTGTAATATAATAAAGTTTAGAACAAGAATCATGTAAAATAATATTTTTACTGTTTTTTACTGTTCAGTACTTTCTAATATGCCAATCTAATTCATTTATATATTTATTTACATTATATGAAAACATAGTACCTATCGGGTCCATTCCTTCAGATTGTAAGAAATGACCACGGAAAATGGTCCCCAATCATTTTACTCCCATAGATATATTAAATCCCGATTGTATTACGCTGTCGTGACTCCCTTTTCTAAAGTCTTAATACTGGACAAATTCATTTTATTCGTCTTGGTCCTTCCGATGCATCATTCGCCATCACTGACCCCGGACAATCCCTGAGCACGGTGCGTCGGGCGACTAGCGCTTTCTCTCGTGTCCTCGTAAGCTCCTGACTACGTACTGGCCCGTTCTCCGTCTCTTGACTCGGGTGACGAGTGACCGGCCGGCCGGCCGGATAACGACGGGCGTGGGATATCGAACCACGGACAAGCTAAGATACATGACGCTTTCCTCTCTCTGATATGTGGGAGAGTTAATGAGATGTATTTTGAACCCGCTTTTCGGTTACTTCCTTCTCTCTAGAGATTAACCAGTTCCCCGTTCAGTTGGGAGATTGAACATGACTAAGGGATATGGACGCGATAGAGAATGAAAGTTATCGTTCGTCATAAAGTATAATCTTACAACACATATTCGATGAGTCGAATTAAAATATATAATTGATATTTGTCGTGACTACTTTAATAATATCGATAAATATATGGATGATTTATAATAAGTACCAAATAGTTTTCAAAGTTGAGTCACAAATTCACAAATTATTGTTGAAAGCCATAACTATAGTGCAGATACTCTTGTAGAGTAAAGAAGCATCTCTCAGAATTGAAACCTTATTAGAGAGAGAGAGAGAAATTAATATAATAAAGAAACTTCCCTGCGTTGCCAGAAAACTATATATTTTTCTGAATGTGTTTTCTATTTCACGGATGTGGACGTAAAATACCACCACTACTCATAGACATCACACTCACCCAAAAAAAAAGGGGAACATACCTTCTGTCTTGTAATGATTGTCATGTCAAATATGTGGGAATGACCGATAGAAAATTTAAAATCAGAATCAAAGAACACATTCACGTCTGACTCAACAATAGCAATCAATCTCATTTTGTCGACCGCCTACGCCATTTCACCCACTCTTTCAACATTGATCAAAACGTCCACATCCTTGAAATAGAAAACACCTTCAGAGAGAGATTAATATTAGAAAATTTACACATACATAAATTATTAAAACAGAATGTCCCTCCCTACAATGAACATGTATGCAACCTTTCTCTTTCTTTGTCCCTTCTCCTGGAATAACCAATTTACTCACAGAGCTTTCCCGGTCAGTGCTGCAACTGAACCCCTCCCCCCGCCACTACTTACCTGTAGTTCTTAAATAGCGTCCCGTCCAACCCTTCGGCACATTTGCCCTTCGATACTTGGCATTGTCATGTTCGTTCAACTTAATTATTTATATTTTCATTTAGTTGTCAGCTTTTATCTCTTATTCACAGATTCATTCTGCATTAATTTGTTGCTCTGTTTTCAATACACTTATAAACTTTATTATATACTAATTAATTTCAAAGAAAAATTTATAATTTTAACAAATTTCAAATAATTTCAAATTTTCATAATTTTAACAAATTTTAAATGTTTATAAACTTAACAATTTTTTTTGCACTTTGCATTCTTACATACTGTTTACATTTTTTATTTCGTTTTATTTTAGACTGTAGATGCCAGCTAAGCTGGCGAAAGTACTATCTGAATAAATATTTTACTAGTAAACAATAACACATCTTTAATTTATTTTTTAAAATGAATACTAGTATCGCCTCACCGATATCCTACTAAGCAACTTATTTAGTTATTAATTCATTTTACTTTATGTCTCTTGACGAGGTTCAGGCCATGACACCTGCTCTTCTGCCTAACCGTGACTTGGATGAGCGAATTGGGAAGAAGAGATGTTGGGTTGCTGGGGAACTTATGGTACCGAACCGACATTTGTCTGGAGTGGATGAAGGAAACTCCATCTTAAAAACCTCCCCTACTTCGACCGAGCATGATTTGGAACCGGGCTCAACCGACAAGCGGTATCGTGAAAACGAAGACACTACCATTACAAGTAGACCACCGCTGTCGGTTGTTATTATTCTTATTCTCCAGTATTCTTAACCATTGCCAGAAATAAGGGATCATAACAAAGACTATTTTCTGACCGAGGAATGGGTTGTATTCTATCATAATGATTATGTAGTCTTTTAAAATTGAGTTCAGTACATAATTTTTGTCTTATTCACAGAAACAATTCTATAGAAAAATAGCATCAAGATAAAATGTAGATAAACTACAGAAATAATTATCTGATCTATATGTTTCTATTCTATATTTTTAAAAGCACAAAATATAGCTTAATCGTGCGGGCTCTCTAACTGCTATTATTCGTACTGGCTCTCAACCAATTGTATAAATGGTTCATACTAGGAAGATTCTACGGAGATGGAGAAATTTGCGGCACACAAAGGAGTGAGGTCGATGATCAAGCACTTCACGTTTTCAACAGATCCAATGTGTGTTCACAAAACAACTGCGATTATGAAGCAGGTTACATTTCTTTCGGCGGGAACCCATAGGGTTGCCACCACACCACCGCTCATGTAAGACAATCATTACCTTGATAAGCGAGAATTTCAAAAAAATTACTAAGAAGTAGGGCATGAAATGACAAAGGAGTGAAGAAACAGTCGTAACTAAATTATTCTCTTTGTAATTGAATATGATTATGTAAAATGACCTATTTCATTTGTATCAATATGTTGTGCTAACAAGAAAATTGAAAAAATGAAAAAAAATTCAAACCTAACTGGACTTGGAGGTTTGGACATATAGTTTCCAATTACTGTAGAATAACCAACTACTTGTAGAAATGTCTAAAATATTTGTAGTTAAGATTTTGGAATTTAAAATGTTGTTTTTAACCTAGAATCTTAACATGAAAACACAGAGACGAGCAAAAAAAAAAAGAACTATTGACATTTATGTCTGAAATTTTGAGTATATTTTATTCATAGTAGAGAGAAACGACCTGAATTTTTTTGCTGACAGTTCAATTTTGACTGAAATTAATGAAATAGGCATGACTCAATTTTAAAAAATTAATTTGGATTCTAAACACACCAAAGTAACTCTACGTTTCGTCTCTACTGCGAGACATCGTCTAGAGAGCTAGTTTCTCTATACTATTTATATTTAGATGAGAAGACGTCAAACATCATTAATATATTATATTCAATACTATTCATTTTTAAATTTGGTCTTTGTGACCCGAATCTATTCACCAGTTCTAACAGCGTTTCAATTTTTAGTCTGTTTATTGCCTAGTTTTAAGTCATGAATAATATCTAACTCCCTTTCTTAACCTTTAAAAAATTATTTCTTTGTAGAGCCAAAACAATGAAGTAAAAATCTACATCGCAAACGTAATACGTATCACAGACGCTAATTTAAATATATTACCGTACAGGAGTAGAATCAAAAGATTGACATTATATTGCCATTAAGCTATCATTAAGTGTTTATTTTTGTTTCCGACTTCCATTCCCGAGAGGATGATCGTACAAACTAAGAGCTGCTAATAGATCACGGCCAAGAAAGCCTGCATTTCAAGGAAAATCTCTGCATTGAAGGTCATCTTTGTCCCGACAGAACTTCTGCGTATCCACGTGACTTGTTGAAATCTTCATTTTAGTAAGCATTTGTTGAAGTATATTCTAGCTACATGACTCCAGTTGAGCGTCAAGGAGATGAGTGAAAGTAAAGTATTGAACGAACATGTGACCATTTAGTGCGATAACTTTTATTATCACGAACTATCACGAGTTTCGACCACACTCAATGGTATACTCAAGTATGCTACATTTACAAAATATTGAAGACCGATTGTCAAATTATAAGTGTGGTGTTTGGAAATCAGCGGACTGCATCACTCAACGTTGTTCAAACCTCGAGTATTGATTGACATTACAATATCATGTCATTATTATGAAGAGTCTATTAACTCGTCGAAAAAACTTTATTTTGTAGAGGAGGAAGACATTATTATCAACAGAATGGCTCGGCAACAAATGATCAAAAATTGAGAAAAACTTTATCATTCTCATTATGTATATTACTTTTACCTCTCCAATCATACATTGAGTCTGATCCTTGAAGAAGGATTGGATGAGACACAGGACGACCTACCCCATTTCAGGAAGGTTTAAAATAAATTATTAAAATTATTATAGCTGGCAACGTTTCTAACCTATAGGAATGGGGTAGAAATTATGTAAGTTGGTGATCCTCAACAGAAGTGAATATCTATCAAGCGTGGAACTAAATGTGTACTTGTCATCATATATACATACATACATTCAATTAATCATACCAACTTCATAATAACTATAAATGATTTTGGATTTGAAAACCACTTTTGTAATTATTATAGGATATACGGGAGGCGAAAAGAACAGACATCTGAAGGAAGAATTGGAAAACGTTTAAGGAAAATCATAAGATGGAGAAGAAAGAAACAATAAAAGTAAAATATCTTAAAATAAAATAAACGAATATATATTGCAAAAGAAAACAAACGAGCCAAAAAAAACACAAAGATTTTTCAGAACGGAGGAAAAAAGATGAAGGAGTAGAGCTATGTAATTTCCTCAAAGGATGAAAATGGAACCAAACTTACACAAAATGACTAAACATACCTTGTACTATCTAGTTAGATCATTGATAAGAATTCTGTTTAGGAAAATTAGGGAAAGATCCTATCCAGGAAACGGACTATCCCGGATTTGTAGGGAGTTCATCAGCTTGTCGCTGTTCAAATACCCATTCTTTCAACGCTTTCAAGCTTGATGCGGTGGAGTTGAGGTGTGGTAATGGAGGAGGGGGCGCATCTAGAACCTGGTCCTCAACAACATTGCAGCTATGAAAAAAGCAATTGAGCTAAAACTAACTGGTCACCCACTGAGACCAATGGTTACGTTCGCTCCAAATAATGCATAATACAACGCTAAGTGAATTCAGCTGAATTCCTCTGAATATGGATCTCACGTCAAATCCTAGGGTACTGTTATCCATAGTGATTTATAAGTGCACCGTTTTTTGGTTACCCCTGTATTATTTTTAATTTTATCTTTGTAGTAACTTTTCTTATGTTCTTGTCAATTCTCCGAGCCAGAAGGATCGACAGGCCACGCTTTTACAGCCCATGCGCGTACTGGACGCCTGGGTAACATTTGTTATTCCGGAAGAAGTGTGATTGCTTTCCTCGCTGAGTCTGCATTAGGACACCTGCGTTATCCTTTAAAAAGATTTATCGCTTTAGCTACTCCTTCATCTTGCCAATAACCTCGAATTAGATAGTGCAAGGAATAACAATAGTGAAAGTAATTCTTCGGGAGCCCGGCTAACGTTCAATACGAAAATTGACCGTCGAGAACATGCGAAGCCGTTGAATGCGACCCGGCACCGGCACACTACAGCGCGTTGGAGGAGTCCTCAAGACACTAACACATTACCCTTCTTATTATCCCTTCTTCTTATTATTGAAGTTTCATTTCACAAGAGCAATGTCCAGATCGCTTTCGGAATACAAATTAGCCCGGGTGAAAATGATTTACGCCACTATTTGGAAATATTTTTCAGCATTTTCAGTTTTACTTCGTTACTACTAGAAATTTCGGTATCAATCTCCACTTTGCATTACCTTAGGAACTACACCAAATAGATTTTGGAAATGTCCTGTAGTATATAAAATTATTTGCTGACAGTTCGATCTTGGTTAGTTTTACCCAAATACTGGAAAGCAAGGCAATTCTACTGCTCTTTCTATTTACACAGAAATAAAACAATTTAATTAAGTTCTCTAAATATTTATAACTCTTGGTTTTAAAGATTAAACTCGTATACTGCGGTCAGTTTAGAAAAAAGGATGAAAAATATAAGTTTATTTCACAAACTTTTTTCTTGACAATATTCCTTCATAATATTCTTTTGCTATTATATGTACTAAATTTGGGTGTATCTCATTTCTCATATTATTATTTTTAGTCCTAATCATTATTTTTGTTGCGTTTCTATTGGAACCACATCTATCAATTTCTATTGTTCTCAGAATACGTGTAAGGGTTGATCATGGAGTACTCCGTCTGGCCGTTAGATTGCGTGAATATAATACTGTCACGTAATGAATATAATTACGTACAAATAGTGCAGATCATCATATTACTCCGTTGTTGAAGTGTAACATAATTAAATGTCACTGGAGAGAATGTTGTCCACCAAAATATTCAAAGTTTAAATGATATCATTCAAGAAAAATTAAAGTGACTATTCAAGTGAAAACTAAAACAACTGTTAACACACAGAAGTTAAATGTCTCATTTTTACTTAGAAAAGATTCGTATTATTTTTTTCTGATAACTCGATATTACTCGATAAAAAATTAATTATAGAGACAAGCTTCAGCAAATGTTGGTCACAGGGCTCTCATGGCGGGACGGAAGAGTTCGCTCAGGAAATTTCAGAGAAAGTTTCTGCTAATTTTTTGCCCCTCTGTGTAATAGTCAATGTGGAGTAAATGCACTTTTAAAGAGTATTACCAAGTCTTCCACAAAAAAACGTAAGTAAAATTAAACGTTTTTTATTTATATTTTTCCCGTATTATCATTTTATTTCCCTGTTATGAATTTGTACTTCTACATTCTAATTTTGTATATAACCTAAACGAATATATTTATTTACCTTCAGACGTGTTCTTTGACGCTGCCACAGCTCGTTAATGCAGAAACCGGTGGAAAGCAGGTGGAAACAGTGGAAGGGAATTTGTGGACCTTTTCCTGCTATCCGATAAAAGGCGCGCGACGCATATTTCTGAGCACGCGGGTAAACGTAACATCGCTCGCGTGCTCCTTCTCTTGACACATCTGCCTTGTAGATAACAAAACTCTCCATTCGAAATATTTATAATGTTTTGAAATAAATGATAAAAATAATATTTTAGTCAACGGAGTTAGGCATTCAAGTTCCGTTAGTTTTTATAAATTATTTTATCCATCAATTATTTATATGAGTATATAAATATTTTTTAAAGAATTTCATGAACTTGAAATTGGTTAAAGAAGTTGGATTTTACAGGAGAAAAATTAATACAAAACGAGAGAAAAGTTCAAGAGAAGGGGGAGAGGAGCAGAAACCAGTGCGAGGAACTTAGCCCCTAATTTTTAAGCTCAGTTTGTAATGGTTTCGAAGTGTTCTTTCCTCCTTTACTACAATATAGGAGAAAAGTAACCACTGAAGGCACTTTATTTTCAATTACAATACATAATTTTTTAATTATATTACTATGTATTAGTGGGAAATGTAGAGTGCTATTGAAGCTTATCTGCATGGAGCGATATAAGGTAAGAGTTGCGTTATTGGTAGAAGGTGGGTCGTTTAGCTGGGTTTACCAACAACTTAGCCCACATAGAGGGGTTACTCAGTAATCGAGTTATTGATACTAGAAGCAGTAGGAGGTGGATAGAAGAAGGAGGGTTCTCTTTTCAGTAGTCACAGCTACATGAACTGGGACATGCGAAAAGCTACAAATTTTTTCTAGCCCCAACGGGAATTGAACCCAGGATGTCTTAGTGATGAGCAAGAACGCTAACACCTGAGCATTAAATACATTATTTGAGAAACAATGATTTAAGGAATTTTCAAGCGCGTTTTTAACGTTTGCTCGAAGCTTACTCTTTCTGCGTTGTCACCTTCGTACATCAATACTCAGCCGAATCGCTCACCGCTCCGGACTGCCAGTTTCATGACGCAAGGCGAAGGTTGCTTTTACCTCGCTACCTGTTCACTTCACGCCTCTAGAACTGGTGGTACAGGTTGGAACCATGGTCACCAACGAACTGAATAATCACAAAAGCAATGAAAACAAATCAAACATTTGAATACCCAATGCGGAAGTAATCCAGTACAAATCCATCTTTTATACTCACAAACGATACGGAAATGTTAGATTTCAATAATTGTGCCACCTATTCCCTAGACAAACTATTTACATTCATTGCTCCACATATACATCACAATATTTCAACCCCTTGTTTTGGGACATCATCAGGTGTTTACTGCAATAATGGCAGCAACGAAGCAACATTATTTTTATATACGATCATATATCAGCAAACAGCTATTAAAATTAATTGATGAAGTTTGACGAAAATTAATAACCCACAAAAATATTTCGGCAGTGTAACTGTAGGGCGCTTTTTGTGACGATTTTTATTTTCCTTTTTTGCTATCGCCATAATGAGGTGCTAGAGAAGCTATTGCCAACCTTCTTCGTTTCACGTATACTTAACTAACTACTTTTCTAATACAATGCCCTCTAATCCTCAATTGTATCCCATTTTAGCCACTCCCTTAATTTTATTGCTTCATCTCCATTTAGAGCTAGGTAGCACCTTATAGTCGTGAAAAGAACGTCATACTTACCAAGTATGTAAGTTTTGTTACAGTCCATATTTTATCAGGGACCATCTTTAAAAATTGAAATTGATTAAAACCTCACTATATAATTTTCTTCTCCAATCTCCATTCCTGTTCAATTTATATTTTGAAAGTTGTTAAAAATACGTAGAATATTATTACAATTCAGTTCAAAAATGCTTTATGAAATATTTTTTATATTTATAAATAAACAAACCATTACCATGAATATTGACAGGGTTGAGGGACCTTGAGCCTGTATTTAAGCCCGAGAATACCGTGGGCTGTGCATATTGTACCAAGATAATCACTCAACGAATGTTCTAGTTCCTTATAACTAGGTACTTCTCATTTCCGACCTATTGTTATTGAGTGATCATTTTTTGTAGAAGAAAATACTGTATAACGTAAGTCCAACATAATAATAATAATAAAATAATAATAAAAACAGTGTCACACATTTGATATACATGGATGACATAAAAATTTACGCTAGAAATACAGAAATTCTGAAAAAGATCTTAAAAATCATAGAACAATTTAGCAATGACATCAAAATGGAATTTGGAATAGATAAAAGTAAATTACAAAACCTTGTTCGTGGAAAAGTTCAAGAGACAACACCGTACACTACAGTAATAGATCAAGATATAGAACAACTAGAACCTAATGAACTGTACAAATACTTGGGTGTAATGCAAACAAAAAGAACGGAACACATCACTAAAGACTCCATGAGAAGGATGGAAATAACAACAAAAATCATTTAAATTCACGTAACCTGACGAAAGCAATAAACTCATTAGTCATCCCCTATTCCTTCGGGGTAATAATAATAATAATAATAATAATAATAATAATAATAATAATAAATTTATTGTCAAAAAACAGTACAGATTGCGTATGACCACGTGGAGGACAATAAACTAATTTACTCTCCGAAAGTAAGCAAGGAACCATCCTATCAATTCCGATCAAGGGCCCTAAGGCGGAGGCGGATTCAAAAATTTCAGCAAAAGTTCCTAGATAAGATAAAAAGTTAGCTGCGAGTTAGCTGGTCAACTTCAGATCTGGAAAATCAGAACCACGATGACAAACAACAATAAACACCACCCTAAATCAGAACTATAACGTATGTTTATCCCACGTAACCAGGGCGGACGAGGCATCATACCAATCAATACTTCATGAAAGACAAAGTACATCCTCAATAAGTTTTTCCGTAGCAAAGCGTGTACGTCATCACTACACCAAGCAATTACAACCAGTGGTAAAAACTATACACCATGTCACCTGAATGAGTCTCTAACCCAATCAAAATAAGAAAACAGAATGAGACGATAAACCAATACACGGAAACTACTCCAAGCAACCGATCAACAGCAAAATAAATAAAATAGAATCAGTTAAGTGATTAATGAACGGTAAATTATTCCAATAAACAGAAGACTTCATAGTATCAATGCAGGACGGCGTCACTCCAATCAGAAACTTCAGGAAAATAATCCTAAAAGAAACTGGAATTGCAGTTTCACGTTGCCAAAGTAATCAAGCTAAAGAAACTCTCGAGCATATCATTGGAGGTTGCACAAAGTGGGCCCAAAATTATTTCAAAACTAGACACGACAACATGGCAAAAATAATTCATCTGGAGATTGCAAAAACACGGAACTGCATTAAGAACTCCATACCACCAGACCATAAGTATAAACCTTAACCAGTCCTGCAAGTTGATTTGAAGTCAAACATTTTGTACTGGAACAGATGCATTCTCACAGACCTAACAATTCACAACAGACCTGATGTCATCCTTTGGAAAAGAAAAGAATCAAAAGTGTACATCATATTTTGCTGTCGTAAATTACAACAACCTAGAAAAAAACAAAGAACGACAAAATATCGAAATACCAACAACTAGCTTTTGAAGTAAAAACTCTGGAATGTTCAAGAAGTGATCATAGTGCCTATTATTTTATCCATCCTTGGACTAGTACCCCAATTCCTAGTTGAATCCATTAAAAAACTCGAAATCAACACCAATATGATAAGCAGACTGCAAAATAGCGTCCTTCTGTTCCCAGCCCACGTTACCAAAAAGTTCTCGTGGTTTCAACCAGGACCAGCAGAAGTAGAATTTCCCACAGGACACGGCGACACTAAAAGTTTTTTTAAAAAGATTTGGGGTAATACACGATAGGGATGTGTGATTGTGGATTAGGTGAAGAGACACGAGAGCATGTTTTTTGGGACTGCCAATTTCACGGACCGGAACGGGCGCGATATTTAAGATTAATGCGGACAGAGGACACGATGTGTAAAATAGGTCAACAAATGATAGAAACGAAAAAGAAGTATGAGATTTTCAAGAAATATATTATCAGTATAAGAGAGATTCCCAATAGCTTGAAGATTTAGATTAAAAAACACGTCCTAGAAACCCTGGTAAGCCTACGGGTGGAAACAGGGGTGAGTACTATTTAGAAATAAAAAGAAATATTAAGCAGAGACTGAAATACGCAGAAGAGAAACTTACACGGCCGGAAGTGAAACAGATAAAGAAGATTACTGGTTCTTTTTCCTTTTTGTAATACAGATGTAGTGTAATGTCTTTTGATGGGAACACGACGCAAAACAAACTAATGTAAATAAATGTAAATGTTGCAGTAAAGTTTTAATAATACAAACGAATTCTGGATACACTTAAATCCACCGAGTGAGGTACGCCCAAGTTTGATGGTATCTCCGTGAACAATGTTTTCGTATATCCCGAATAATGGTTTATCAACTGGATTTGATTTTCCTCCCCTAGATAAATTTCATAGTCACGTGCCCTGTGCATATCGTGGGGTTGTCTCGAAAATAATAATTTTCGTATTATTTGACATTATGAAAAAATTAACTTTTGAAGAAAAGAGTTAACACAAGGAAACTATTTTTAATGGAAGAAAACTGTTCGTAAATCTTACGAAAAGATCTGTTTGGTAATCGTAGACGGTATAGTTATTTTCCTCAAAGCGATTAGTGAAGTCGCTTTTGAATGAATGATCTCGTGCTTTGGTTTTTAGAAGAATTTGTGAGATTTGTTTATATCAGAATACGTGGCAAAAGATGAGAGATGTAATCTTGGAAGGAATATGCTAGAATATATAGTTTAGAAAAACAACGCTATTGGTGTGAAACTTTGACCACTATGGAAGTCTTATTGTCAATATTCGAACGACTATGGTACATTTTAAGTTCAAAATATTAAATAATTTTGATTGACTAATAACGTTTGAATTTAGTATCAAATTTGGAACTCAACGTACGTATGTTTTTCTTAATGACTGCCATCCTGCATATGTTTTGCTTCCTTATTTCCTGCTGTTGAAAGATAGGTACTTGGTAATTTTTAAGTTTACATAGGAATTTGACACGGTGAGATCAATGTTGCTCAAAATTTTTGGACATCATTGATTCAAAATTTATTAATCTAGTAATATGTTTGTGAAAATAAAGGTGACGATGTTTCTGAATAAGCACTATTTGGGCATAACACGTCTTATTGCATGGAAAATAAGATACATTAATAATTCGAATAAATGGACATTTTATTGCGTATTATTGCCCTGAAAAACGGGAAGAAAGAAAAAAGTATTATAATTATTCGTTTTCTAATACTCCCTAAAGCAAGCGTAGAATTGAAATTCCTCGTCAATTGTAAAATTATTTCATGACTGCGAATTAACATTAATTGAAGAGACAGTATCAAAGTCGTTTCAACTCTTTAGCGGTTTTTTAGGAGCGAAACTCATAAACAAATGACGTGGCCAATAAATTTGAAAATTTTCCCTTTGAAAACATACTAAAAATCACTTTGAAAATATTTAAAAAATGCACCATCATAAATACATTGTTTCATAACAATATCCTATTCACTGGAAAACTTTTGGAAACAAAATGTATTCCTCAGTAGGAGTAACATATATGCATCCCTAAATACTCATTACTATTAAAATTTGTGGACTAATTGAGATGTGAACTTAATGCATTACCATTAAACATTCATAGAAGTGCGCAACTGATACATAATACATTTTTAAAATATTAGAATCTACGTTGAAGTTATACATTTTGACTGGAATAAATTATACTTTATTATACGTTCAAATTATTGTGTCTAAACCGCGAGGCAAATTTGATGTACATCTTTTGAGCTTAGAATAATCACTTACCATTAACTGCAATATACCAAATCCATGTTATAACTTGAACATGGAGAAATGATCCTAAGAAAGGGTAAGTGAACGTTTCTCAGAGGAGTGTTCACGAGTTACCTTTCAGTTTGGTGTGACAATAACTTCCCGTATTTAATCCACATGCATAGAGATCTTACATCTAATTAATGTAAGTATAAAATTATTTTATTAAACAGCGAGGATAGAAAAGGAGGGTAAATCGTTTGAAGAAGATGACATATAATCCTGTAGTAGTGTTTTCCTCTGGCTAGTTCCAGTTGCTCACGGACTCATTTCAAAGTCGACGGAAGGGCATTTGACTTAGCTGTGGCATCCTCATACGTTGGCCAATGACCATTGCAGCAGCAGATTTTCCTCGTTCGAACCCGTCCAGCCATCGAGATCCCTCTCTTGACGTCATGCACCATTGCTAGAAGGGTCGCTCTGAGCACCGGTTCGTCTCGTAGTTGTTCTTCGGGGAATACCGCATGGCTCTCCCACCTGGGCACAGGCGACGGCGACGGTGGCGGCGGCTTCGGCAGCGAAGGTGAGGAAGCCAGAGGCTCACGTCGGCTGTTGGCAGTCGCTCTCTCAGCGTCGACACCGCCGCTGTCGCCTCTCGAAACGCTCCGTGAGTGGCGCGTGCGTGAGTGGAATTGTGTGTGGTATGACACTTGAGTGCAGCGGCGAGCGCAACTGCTCAGCGGACGTCCCACCATCGCAGCGCCCGGGAGTGGAACCCATCGCCGGTAAGTGATGCTACTGAAATTATTCAATACAAGAAATTATCAGTCGAACCTCTAGTGCTCTAACAGGGAAAACATTTTTTGAATAAGAATGTGATGTAAGTTTGTGATTATATGACCTGATTTTTGTAATAAAGGGGAACATCATTTTGTTAATTATTTAACATAATTTAGTTCAATAAAATCCGTATAACATTAATATATAGATTGTCACCATAAAAATATATTTTAAAACTTCTAAGATAAAAATATATTTTATATTTCGTATTTTTATTATTTTATTTTTAACACTTTTTATGTTAATTGAATTAATTTTGCGGTTTATAATGAATTTTAATTAAATATTTATTATTAGATTGGATAAAATGATGCAGCGTTGCAACCAGCCTTCAAGAGTTAATATTATGAAATTAATCTACATATTTAATATTGATTAGTAAACGCTTTATTTTAGGAGGGAATTACGTCCATTATGTAATTAAGATAGTGAATTCTCAAAGATGATAAACTCTTTCTATTGAGTGCGAAGACCTGTAGTACAACGGGACTAAATTCATTTCTATTATCATTTGATAACATGCGGTCATTGAGCCATGCGAGTGGCACCTTATCACCTGTTAGGATTCGTCGCTCTCTACTGCGAGAGGTCAAGACATAATTATTACTTGAAAATTCTTTTTACTCTAATCATTTATGTGTGACAAAGATGTTAAATTTAAACGTTAATAAAATTTTTGAGACTTTAAAAATTACACAGAGTTGTTATTCCAAAAGTACTATTACATTTCATGTCTTTTTTTTTTTTGCTGAACTGCATATTATTGCAAAGTGCTTTGGCTGTAATTATTGCTATGACATAAGCCATTATTTTTAAGTCAACAATTATAATTTGCATTCGTTTACTTGTTTTGGAAGTTGTTTATGTCTCTTTGAACCGATTCATTGTCAAGGACCATTATCGTGTTATCTAAGGCTCCAATCCAAAACGCGTAGAATCAGCATACATGGTGGCCTTGCTTATGCATTCATTAATTTTTAATTATCGTGCATCTAATTGAAAGGAGGAAAATCGTATACTCAAAAGTTAAACACAGAAAATTCCCGCTATAAAATTATTCCCAAATAGTACAATACGGATTTCGCCCTTAATTATGGCTTATTTTGACTGAAAAATGAGTTCAACGACTGTTATTCGCCTTAATCAAGTCATGTGTTCAAATGAATAAATTTACTATTAGCTAAACATCAAATCTAAAAGCTCTCGAAATACTCAATTCATTTAATTTAGGGTTCACAAAAATGTTCTGGTCAGAATTGAGGTATTTGTTCTAATACAACTTTATTGCAATATTCGATTTCAAGCCTTTTTTCTCTTTATCAGTGTTAATTTTTTCTGAGTAAAATTTAATGTAGGTGTTATTTGCATCAGCAATTAGAAAAATATTACAATAAAGGTAGATATTTTTGAGAAAACATCAAAAATCTTTTTGTGACATAAAATGTTCTTCCCCTAGACTTAAATGCACATATTTTTTTAAATGGTTTGTTGTCTTTCCTCGCATATTTAAAAACATTGATAGTTATACGTTTGCGACATGAATCAGGTTGTTCTCTCAAATGGAGAGAGTTTATATCTTACAGAGAAACACGTGTTCGATGAATGAGCATCCTTGGACGAGAAATTAGTGAAGCACTTGAACAAGTCTAAGCGACAAGGCATATTTGCTTTCAGAGATAAGGGAAGATTAAAATGGAAATTGTACAAAAGATACTTAGAGATAAGAGTAGTACCTGAGAGAAGAAAAGAGAGGGTAGAAATAAACGGAAATAAATAAATTTCCATTATAGAAATGTTGTTTATTATACATGCACGTCGGCATTTGTTACATATCAGGGAGAGAATTAACGAGTAATTTGAATCCTGCCACGGTACGAACACAAGCTCAAGTACTCCGTCAATACAACAGGTGCTATTCTTGTGAAGTAGATGGTTGATGAGTTGATGACGCCATAGACGTCACAGGCAACGTCAACTGCTAATGTTGTCTTAGCTGTAAACTTTTAAAATCGAATAACCGTGGTATTTTAATAAGAATATATTATATTCTCAAATACCTTTATTTTCTACTATTCCGTCCCGCTCTCTAACGTTATTAAATATAAGAGAAAATATTACATGGTAAAATAGTAAATAAGAAAATTACTTTATAAATAATAAAAACTGGAAGAAATTGATTCAGGTATTGCGATTTATTTATTTTTTTACTTGCGAAAGAAATATATTTCCAGTAGTAAATAAAGGGTCTAAGGGAAAATGAACCCTGACCTGTGTTTTGTATTTCACTGAAACAAGTTGAAACAATGATGTGAACAAGAAGAATTTTACCGCTTGAAGTAAATCTTAAATTTATTATCAGAAAAATAAGAGTGTCCTGAGAAAGAAGTATTACATAATCATTATATCATTTTTCCCAATTTGAAAGAGATGGTAAGTGATGACAGAGGGAATATGATAATTTTCAGACAACGTATCCTCGCTTATGCAGAGCAATATCATAATAAGGAAAAGATAATGATTAAAAATAGGATAAAGGATGAACTATCGTTATCGAGAATTTGATCTCAGAACAGACTACGTAAGGACTCATTCCCTTCAAACTCACCTCCTACTCCATCACAATAACATAAGTGATTGGTAAATTACCGTCAAACAACATTCATGTGTGTTTTAACCGTTATGATCATATCGAATAATTTCTACGTGAAAGTGTCTAGAAAAGGTGCATATGAATCTGTAAAAATAATTGATGCGTTGTAACGTTAAACATTAAATTGGGAAGATTATTTTGTAGTATGATTGACTACCCATGGAAATTCTAAAAACTTAACAAAACGAACGATTCACGAAGAACTTAAAGATTTTGGAGGATAGATTGAAGATTCCATTCCACTCTTAATAACTATCGAAAATATCTTACTTTCCTCTATAGATGGGGACACGTATTTTGGCAGATTTTTCTGAAAGAAAATTTGATTCAAATTTTTATCTGAAAAATGTTATGGAAAATGAAAGTACATCCCAGATAATATCTAATACGATCTTGTAGGTTTTTTCTATTATAATTTTTTTATCTAATTCTGCTTTTCACTTTCACACATTAGTACATTCTGATGAAATATGGCCTCTTTTCTCAGCATCGTTGCAAAAAAGCACATACCGCGCGCGGCGACACGAGTACTATCTTGCCTCATCCTTTTCAAGCCAAGAGAGCGAACGAATTAAAACGACAATTACCACACAGAGGGAGGTACAGAACTCTCATTACATGACTCTAGTACTTTTTTAACTAAGAAATGAGAAAACAGGGCTGAACTCATGTATTTGCGTTCTTGATTTCAATTGATTGCATTTAGTGGAGAACGCTTCATGAAAATATTTTGTAAATTGGAATTTCATTTCGTATTATAATTTCTAATGAGAATCGAGCATTTACTACAGTCATTCAAATGTAAAATCTTACGTATTTAACAATTGATATTTTGATTTCAAAGTTTTTATTTCTGTTTATATGTCAGGTGAGCACACAAGTTGTACCTATTCATTTCTTAAGTTTCTTGTTGTTATTATGTCAGGAAATAATCTTTAAAAATTATGATTGAAATATTTGTTCCATTATTTTAATAAGCTAATAATATTTTTATATGAAATAATTTAATTGTATATCTCTTCAAACTCACAATGCATTTGTTTCTCAGTTCCCATTGCATTGTTCTTTTACTTATAAATGTATTTAATGCCGTAACCAGTTAAATGCAGATTTATATTGACTTCATCATTATCTAATTTGATAATTTTATTTTATATTTCTATGAGTCAAAATCATTTTTTACCTTAGATTTATCATTTCATCTCTCGTTCATTTATTTTCTTCCACGAATGAATATTTTACCGCTTCGAGTTTCTCTTGGTTAAGTGTACTGGTATGTTTTTGGAAAAAAATTCCACATTATTTATGTGATTCCAAAACAATTAAATGCACGAACAATGTACTTCCTGTGAATTATTTCCTTTTTTCTCTTCCAATTTACGTTTACGTATACAATTTTTATTTCTTCAAAACTTTTCTTTTTCTCAAGTTTCTTAACCCTAAATCTAACTAATCATTGCATCATTTATCTGGGATATACTTTCATTTTCCGTAACATTTTTTCCATTTTTCAGATAAAAATTTGAATCAATTTTTCTTTCAGAAAAATCTGCCAAAATACATGTGCCTATCTATAGAGGAAAGTCAGATATTTTGGATAGTTATCACTAGTGGAATGCAATCCTCAATATATCCCCCGAAACCTTTAAGTTTTTTGTGAATTGTTTATTCTGTCAATTTTTCAAGACGTTCCATGGTTAGTTCAATCATACTATAAAATAATCTTCCCAATTTAATGCGTTAATATGCATGAATTATTTTTGCAGATTTAGATGCACCTTTTCTAGATACTTTTCCGTAAAAATTATTCTATATTTACGGATTCTCGGATTATTTAGATTTCGATCTCTAATACTTAAATTACTGATCAATTAAAATGCGTCGAGATGTAAACTTTAAAGAATTTCCAAATGATTTCAGACTCTACATTAAATGAGAGTTATTAGATAATTATTGCTTCTCGATATCAAAAACACAGAACAGATTGGATATCTAAGGCAACTATCATTTCTCTGCATGGTCTAAGTACTGAAACAAGAACTTACGCATTTTATTTCACTTTTCTCTTAAATCAGAGAAATAAAAGCGTTGAAGACAGTTCATAATTATTTTAAAATAAATTTTAAAATGTTTACTTCACTACTTACGAAAAGTAGATATTAATTTCTTTTATTACAAGAAGCATTTCTTGTTTTTTTCATTCCTCATTGCGTTGTACCTCCATACTAAACCTAATGTTTTCCACCGAGTTTTCAACAGTTTTACAAATAATTTGACAGTTTTGTTTAATTCTAGAGAATATAAAAAACCTTCATTGGTTATCTTAAGAGTCTGAAGATATTTTTTGAGACATTTTTGAATGATTGTTATTATATTTTCCATCGAAAAAAAGTGATCATGCTTTATTTATTCAGTAATCACCGGGTCATAGTTGTTACTTTAAATCCATCCATTTAATCCTTTTCTTCGATGCATATTTTGCCACTTTTCTCACAATTTATGTAAATATTTTTGTACATTATTTGTAGCAGTAGTGCTACCCATAAACGATTGAGACTTGCATGAGTTTAATTATAAAACACAATCATCTTGTGAAGGCTTTATATGCTTCATTATTTTATTGAACCTATTACCTGTTGAACCTATTACCAGATCCGTATGGAAATCTGGATGCGGAGAGTATATTTGGCTCAAGTTATAAGCGGACGGTCGTCTGATCGAGTGTCGTTAAGCGACGTTTACGCGCCTGGCAAGCCAAGCGCATCTTGGATGCATGGTACCGTGTTCCTCGCGTTGTCAGAAATCACAGTTGCTGAACAACCTTGGCTTGCATTAGTTAGGTACAGTGACATCAACGTTTTGGAATTGTAGTTAGTTTCATGCTTGTATATTCTCATAAAAACAGATGCTTGTACATTCATCTGTTTTTCCGGTGTAATGTTAAGTGGCATGGCATGCAGGATTATCATAAGTCTGATAAGTCATCGTACAAAAGCGATTTCATCCCATTAGTACGGTGAATATTGCATTAATTTTGTGTATTTTGAGTTTCTCTCTTTGAAAATTTTAGGAAATTTTTCACTGAAAAATACTGTGTGAATTTATTCCAGAAATATGTTATTTCTATTGTGAAAATAGTTGTGAAATATGCAAAGATATTTCAAAACTACGCGCTTGAAGCAGTAAATCTACTCCTCTACAGCAATATCATTCTTTCAATTATTACTTTCCTTGATTTCACCGTATACTAATCCCATGTTTATAGTTTCAAGAAGTTCGTTTTCATCTCATTAAAACTACATTAATGGAGTATTAGTGCATGATTCTGCGTAGGTTTTAAAAAATATTCCCTCAATGCAACCAGTCGCTAAGAGCAGCAAGGATAATTACAATACATGACCATTTTGACCATTTTGTAAAGTTGTTTTCTCGACAACCTTTAGGTGGGTCTTATGATGTTTGGTTATCTTAGGAGGTGTGGAAGTTTATTTTCAATATTTCACTTCGAGTGAGAAGTATAGGAACACCATACTCTTCGATCGAAAAATTCTCTTCATAAAATCCCCAATCATGTGATACGTGATACGTGATATCCGACACAATATTTTCGGGAAAATGAGTTCGTCGGGAAAGTAAATACGGAATCAAAATATTTTTTTCTGTTCCATTTGTTACATTATTGAATGAATTTGTTACATATTGTATGAACAAATTTTTAAACAATCGCAGACATTTTATTTCCACTAATAGATGTGGTAAAATTGAATATATGGTAGTTAAATTCAAATTATTTAGAATAATTGAAGGCAGGATTATTTGTGGAATGTCATATTTTCTTTTAATATACCAGATGGTACAAAGAACTAACACCCATCGCTAAATATCTAATTCTAATGGTACATTGATATCGCTTGCTTTTTGCCAGTCACGCTCTATTCCGCGGCGCTACTAATTGAGTCTGAGCAACTCATGAACACGAGATCCTTATATTCCATTCCTTCCCGTCTTTGCACACTGCATTAAGGAAACTATTCTATTAGAGGTGTTTCATACTTCAGCGTCGCCAAGGTAACATGATTCGTAGAATCGTCTTTAAAGTTGCTGATTCACTTACCAATAATTAACAATCGCATTATATCCAATATTGGATCGATTTATTGGAACGATTATATCCAATAAATGGAGAAAAATCAATAAAATATGTTACGTTAGAAATGTCATTTGTAATATTCAGCTAAATACCAGTGTGTTTCCAAACGTACTTCGTTTAAAATATGATTTCCGCGACATTTTTTGAAAGAAGAGGTACAAATTGAACAAACAAGGGGAAAGTTGTTCAAGTCTGTACAAAAGCGGACGTAATGCATTGTTCTTCTGTTCAAATCGAAGCAGTGCCACTGTCGGTTCCTGAGCTCTGAATATCACGGTTATCACAAACAATATACTAAAAGTGATGCCTACATTTTTATTGTCTCTATTTTATAGTTCATATTTATACATTAATATCTCGTGTAGTATTTCCGTTTCCGAATAAAATATCCGACAAAAAGAATGTTGCACATAGAAAAATTGATACTTTTCTCGAGAAATCGTTTTGAATCATGCAACTGAATTAAATGTGGTTCTGAAATACACTTAAATGAAAATTTAGATTTTATAGGGAATACGCTTCATAAACCTGTAAAAAATCCCACTGTTAAGTATTTCTAAAAATATTTTTTCTCGAACACTTATTATATGGATATATACGAACTATTATTATTTAATTATTTCCTAACGGTAACAAGGCATAAAATACATTATGGCCCATTTAACAATATCGTTCATTATTTAACTAACGTAATATCAGGTCTGAAGATAATAGTGGAACTGTTTATGTTTCATGACAAGAGATAATAGAAAATTACCTTGAAGACACGTCACTAACGTTTGATATATGTTTTGCATTAAACATAATTTAATGTCAGAGCACTCTTTGATAAAATAATGTTTGTCATTGAACGAAAATAACCTCTCCATATGTTCAAGAATTGTCACAAATAAAGGGAAAATTGAAGGAAAACGTGGAGAAACATCACTAAATATGATTATTAATATACGATCAAATCTAACAAATAATTTTAATGTTTATCAAAATTCGTACCATCACATTTATTTTCATTTCATCTCAGTAAATAGTTATAAAGAGATCAAGCAGTGAACAGTTTAAACATTTTAATTTATCATCACTTAACTTTATTTCCGCGATTTAAATTTTTATATTATATCATAGGTGTTTTCTTTATTTAAGTTTGTAAAAGGATAGAAATAAAATATTACAAAATTACCTGTATGCAAGTTATACAAAGAATATACAGTTATACGATTTGTAAAAGCATGGTGTTTTCACAGTCGTTTAATCTTAAATATATTTAATCTTACTTCGTGAGTTATGAATTAACATTATACAATTATCGATTTGAAAGGTATTCTATATTTCCGTAGATTACTTCTTTTAGTGTAAAATAGTGTGAATCTTCAAAAAATGTCTTACTCTTTCTCCTACTTTAATCTTGTAAAGATATTACGCATTAAAAGTCTTAAATGTTTCGGCGTGCGCACATACAATGGAGAATTTAGATAAAAATACATTTCTATTCATAGAAAACTGAAATACGCGTCAAAATGAAATCACTTTCTTTTGTAATATATTCTGTGACTCACATATCACAATACCAAAAATTTGGTGAGGAAAATAATAAAAGTGTAGTATTTGGAAGGAGATAAGAGGAGTAAGAATCATAAAAATGATTTTCTTCAATGCGGAAAATAAATGCAAGGTATCCGCCTCTGCCTTAGGGCCCTTGATCGGAATTGATGGGATGGTCCCTTGCTTGCTTCCGGAGAGTAAATTAGTTTTTTTTTTCCTCCACGTGGTCATACGCAGTTTGTACTGTTTTTTGACAATAAATTTATTATTATTAATATTACTTGTTTACATTTTTCTTTTTAAATAATTAGTTCCAAATAATTAGTTTGATTTATCTTATTCATAATTGATTTCACTCTGAAAAAAAATACAGTTTTGTCATGAAACTCAATATTATGTCGTAAGGTATGACGTGAGCATTCGTTAGCAAAAGATCACACTCTCGTTCTGAATGAAAAAAGTGTCCCTAACCCCATTGAGCGCCTGTCATTACCATGACTACGCTGTAGGCAACGACATAATAAGTGACTCAAGCTTTCTGGTTATCACGGGTAAATGCAAAATGAATGCAACTGTGATCGACAAGAAAAATATCAACTTGTTGAGCATTTTCCATAAGAATTTTTCAAAATATTGCAATACATTGACAATGAATTTCAGTTACTTTTATAAATCTTTTCTCTTTTTTGTCGCATTAGTTCTGGGACAAAATTGGTTATCTAAATAATTTCCTGGGTTGAAAATGTTTGAATTTTTTAGTTCGATAATTTTAGTAATTTGATTTTGCCACAAAAAGAAAAAAATTGTATAGATTTAAATTAATCATTATTTAAATATAAATTTGAAATTTTTTTAAGATACCACTGATTTTTTATTTTACGTTTCGCAATCCATTTTCCAGTATTTTCTCTCCAATTTCCCTACAATATCGTGAAAATGCATCAAATGTACCAACTTTTGAATCGAAAACCACTTAACCCAAAGGAATGTTATTCGTTACGAAGGATGATGCAGAGACGCAGGCCATGATGTGCTTTTCCAGGGGCCAATCTTTGCCCAACAAATGACCTCCGTCTCCATCCCGCAGGTTGAGTTCTTCGCGTTTAAGCTCTTCATGTGCAACAGCGGACGAGTTGCGAAGTCATCGCGCTACAGTAAGGAGACAGCTCTGCCGCTCTGTTTGAGCTGAGGCGTCGGGAAACACAACATCCATACTTATGTCGTGTGTTTGACGGGTTATATCATGGATATCTATGAATATCTCGTTCCGTCCGTTTGAATTAATATTAACCATTACGGTAAGAGCTAAAATATAACTTAGTGAAATAAATATATGAAAAAACTATAAAATATTGATGCGAAACTCAAATACAAATAAACAACAATAAACGGAAAAAATACAGTTAATGACATAGCTTACACGTGAAGACATAATTTTAAAGGAAAAGATAAAAGAAACGAGTTTCCAGTGATGACCCAACGGCCAATTTTTTGATTAATAATTACTAATAGTATATCTATCAAAAGATTAAGTATTAAAAATTCTTTTAGGTCAAGTTATTATTTCGTTCATTTTCCTACATCTTTTGGGGCAAAATGCGTCTCTCCGAACCCCTGTAATACTTTCATTCCGTAATACAGGCGTGCTCGGTGGGATGCCTACCTCTGCACCAAAAGGCTGTATTATGACTCAAACGATCGTCGACTTCGTGTTTTCTAAAGAGAATTGTAACATAGTCGTTCAAACATTATTTTGTAAGAGACTCAAAAACTCAATAAAAACATTTTTGCCTTTTTTTAGAAAACGAGCTCATTTTTTAAGACATAAAGATAAGATAAAGCTTGAGATTTTTCATGGGATCCATGATATTCATATGGGAGAAAACACTATAGCAATCAAGAAGAATATAAGTTGATAAACCTTATCTTTATAATTCTTTATGTTGTAAAATGGTTGATTTTTTTAAGGAAAAAGTTCTAGACGCAATATTATTCAGAGTACGCTTGTCTCGAAAAATATTTGCATGTTTATATATCTACGTTGCATTTAACTTTCCATATCATGATAATATAATACAATAAAACTACACACTATCCACGAATCTTGAGTCTAACTTTCGAGCAGAAATAATATTCCGGAAATGTTAGTTGGATTCTACTGACAGTTCAAATGTAAATAAAATTTTTAATACAGGCGTCTGATAGCATATCGTTAGTAATGAAGTTCATCAACATCTATGGTGTTATTTTAATTATATGATAGAATCTCCGATCTTCAAAATCGTTTTATTATATTGGTGTCTGAATTCATTGATCACCTAACTCAAGCGCACATCATTAAGTCTCTCCCATTATTGGCTTCAATAATTCTAATAAACATTTATTAATAGAAAGCTGATTTCATGCGACTTCGCTCACGTGAATTTTGAAATATTTCTACTTTCTCACATACCCATCGATATCCAGTGACAATGTTACACATTAATGTTGGTGGTATCCATAGTACTGGTGCGTATCCTAAATCCCACATTTTCACTTATTTAATTAAGAAAGAGTTTTTTGAAAACACCGAGAGATGTTCTGAAATAAATTCAAGAATCAATAGCTATGAAATTTATATCTAGGCCAATTATAATAAGACAAATATGTCTTTTTCGATAAAATACTTTTATATGACATTCCCTTCCCACTCCAAGGAGGTTCTAGGGCTCTTTACCGCAATCTGACATACACTGAAAGTGTCTCGATTCATTTCTCTCAAAGCCAGGAATTCGACACTAATATCATCAAATTTCAATAATTTTTCGTGTCACGCTCTTTCCATTCTCCATCCCTAGGGGTGTTGTGACCTTTTTATGATGTGAATGGTTACATACAAGCATCAGTAGTATGGTTATTCATTTCGAAACCCCGGAGAATTATGGTTCTTGTCTTTTTACCCCCAGCTCTAAGAATACTGTGACCCTATGTGATCTCAACTTGAACTTAACAGCATTGGTAGTTTCATTTAACTTACGATTAAAAATAAAAATTATAGATTGAGTGGAATTTTAATTTTTTTGTATTTCAAAATTAATTTTCAATTATTCTTACGCATAAAACCATTTCCAATTCCACTTCTACCCCAATGGGTGCTAGTGCTGTCTTTCTTCCATGAGTGCTGAATTTAGACTTGCATGATATGGGAATTTTAATATCAACGCAGCGGCGCCGGAAACTCAAATGTCATCTTCGATATTTTTTCAAGACATCTTCTTCCCTAAGGGTGCTATACGGGCTGATAGTGGCTTTCGCGTCTTCGGGAAGGCCTTCACTACTTTCAACGGCCTCGAAAACTATTATATCAACATTAACTTGTCATATTGGTTTAGTTTTACATTTCAATCCCTTCTCATCCCCTTCCTTCAAAAAAGTATATTTCATCACTAGGGATGATCATGGACTTCCCGGGCATTGAGTGTGTTACTCTGCTCTTCGGCGTCTTTCAGGACGATGTATCCAACAGCAATATCGGTCGTTTTTATCTGTCCCCTTTTCCCACCCCTACCCCAGGGGTTCAAAGAGTATATTATCTCCAATGTGGACTGATTCTGAACGAACATAACTTCGGGGGTGTCCTTATCCATCTCAACGGCACTGGAAAATAATATAATGCCGGATATTTCCATTATTTNATATATATATATATAGGTACTGTTTTTTCTGGTTTCTATATTTAATAATTCCTTTTCAGAGATGACAAGTAAAGGTGGCGTTAACCATCGCCGCCTACACCGACCCCAGTTGCACTCTTCATCTGTCTATTCTGGACTATTCATATTGTTCCTCATCGTAGCTGTCCTCACACAAAACGCATCAGGTAAGTACGAAGATTACTCTCATTTGTTTAATTTCCTCACAAAAACAAATTTTATATTTTTATGAAGTACACGATCATAATACTAAATTTGATAGGAATCATCTTACCCGCCTTATGTCATATTTACGTGTAACTAGACGTCAAAATAAAGAAATACTTTCAAAGACAACGTTTGAATTTTTGCCACTAATGTATTGCATTTTTACATCTTCCTGAAGCGCAAGTTCCGGAAACATCCATTGGTTCTGACTACTCTGCAATTACAGAAACTGCTAATGGTAATACCACATCGATCGAACAGTCACTAGGTCCGAAGAACTCATCCTCCTTCACCGAAAAGGTTAGTTTCAGTGGGGGATATATGTTAACACTGATATTACCTCGATAATAAAAAATTCTCTCTCGTTTATATCCCTGAAAATGTCATTAATGGAATTATGAAACTACTCATAAATTAAATGTTTTTTCTCTTTCTTCTCAATGTTTCAATAAATATTGAATCGATACAAATTTACTTATTCGAATTAGTAAGTACTCGTATGTTTATCATCTTGTAGGTACAACCAGGAGTGAAAGTACCAGTTGCTCATTCGGACAATGATGTTCACTATCCACTTTCCAGTTCTCGTGTAAGAAGCAGCAACAGTAGTTATGTTGAAGAACGTGAAGAGACTGACAACCGAATCGCAGATCCCCAGCACGTAAACAATTCTTCAGTTGCTCGTTCAAAAACAAACAGTTCTTTAAATGTTTTCTCTTCTGTAAAATCCAGAGTGGAACCTAATCCAGCTTCACAAGATCCAAGATCCAACCCCCAAAACCCTATCCCTAAGAGTCCCACCGGAACTGGTTCTCAAGATGCTGCTGATATCGAAGATGCAACTTCCAGTCTATCTCCACAGTCTTCTATTGTCACCGCAAGAGTTGAGTTCCCATCTGCAGCCGTTGTAGCAGACACTTCGGCAGTAACTTTGAACGAATCTTCTGATTCAAACATAAATGTAACAACTGTTTTACAAGAATCTATGAGCCGTTCAATAGACGGTAATGCGCCCTCTAGAATCAATTCGGCACAGGATGGAGATTCAACAAGAAATGCAAACAAGGACCTTTCGTTGAACAAGAGTACTTTAAATCCAACAAACAGCTCTACTAAAACAAATTCTTCGGGGCCAGCTGAGAGTGTAACGACGGAGAGTAGCAAGAAAGAAGAAGAGACAACTTATTTTAGGTCAAATGATAGTGAATATCCTGATGAAATGGTCACTGAACAACAAACCAGTGTGCTTCCCAATAGTAGGAAGAAGACACCATTTGACGAGGTAATTGTAACGATAGATAATACAGATACTACCTTCAAAAGATAAAACCATGCAGGGGATATTCGAACATTGGAAGGGTTTATGGGCAGGACAGGCGTCACGCGCTATTATTATAGAACATAATGGAATTAAAATTACGGACGCTTATGAAATAGGCTGTTAAAATTTAGAAAAGTCTTGAAAAATTTAAACGATACTGATGTTTTAAAATTACATATGCCAAACGGTGAGTGTGTAGTACTTTTTTGTGAAATAATTTATAAATTTTTTGTGAAATAAAGTCTTACATTCTATGCTTTCTCTGCATCTGCTTATACAAATTACAAATTCAGTCTGCTAATTTTGGACTCATTTCTTATTTATTTCCTGGAACATACCACCAAAAATGTTTAGTCTTAAAAAAAGTAGTGGGTGGTTAAGTATTTATTTTACGACAATACATTATGGTTATTATTACGTGTTTGTAGATTTAAGGTAAAAGTCATAAAATATTAATCAAGGAAATGAAATACAAATATATGGTTCGGGTAAATCACCATAACGCATAATACTAAATATAGCAATGTAGAAATATTGAAATAGTATTTCTTCGTTGAAGAGTTCCTTCAACTGAAATATAGTAATACCCTGAAAAGAACATATTATTTGTGTGACTTTATCATATTATTTCTTATCATATAACAACAATTTCGCGCTCCGTATGAAGGGATACATTACATTTTCATCCCCACAATTTCTTATAAAATGAACTGAGCGCGCTTGGCCGAAGTTTATTCGAGTTTAACGACAAATTGGCGAACTTAAATAAAGTAACAGCGTAACGTTAAAACATGTTAACTTAAATAAAGAACTCGTGAAATATTAATGTAGTGTAATTGAAATGAGACGTATTGAAATAAGATATTTTCAGAAACAACCGCTAGATGGGACCACTAGCCGCAACACAACTGTCAGCTATGATATGCATGAGTGTGCGCGAGAGTGCATAGCTGGTGAGGCACCCAAACGCTGTTACTACCTCTTCGAAGTTACCGGTTACTATGCCATGAGCAAAGCGTGCTATGACTGCCCTCATACCCGCGAAGACTGTGACCTTCCCGATTGCGTGGCTGCAGACGGCGTCCCCAGAGGATTGGTCGTTGTGAACCGCATGTTACCCGGACCTGCTATTGAGGTAACCCAATTGCAGTGTTCAGTGCCGCAAGACATTGTTAAAATAGTAATTACATGTGCTACAATACTTTCATTTCACAATTTTCACAATTGTCATTTTAATTTCTTCTGCGCTTAAAATGAATTTTGTTGTTGGACTAAAACTTTGAATAATTCACTTCTATAATATTATTAATAAATATTATTTATTCAGACGATATATTATTCATTAAAAGCTTTGTTATTTTGTATTAATTAAAGGAAAATAAATAAATAAATTATATGAACAGCCCATCTTCGTCTGCATAGTACTAAATGAATTAATAAATAACAACCTTTTGAAGCAGACATATTATAGTACACATGGTGGAAATACATCAAATATACACTAATCACAGAACAAAGTATTACTATAATATATACTATAAATAAAATACAAAAATTGGGAAAGTATTTCATTCTGTGATAATTGAATTTTAATATATTTCCACTGAGTATACTATAATCTGCTTCAAAAGGTGTTAATTTATTAATTCATAAATAAATTATACTAACGAAAGTTGTTAAAAATTACGTATTAATGCCACATCGAGGACCATGCATCGTGAACCTATTTAATAAATCAACTTCTCTCCAAAGGAAAACCGGGCCAGGAATAAAGAATATCGAGTATATGAACAAATATAGAAATTAAACAATATGTTAAGTTCATTAATATATATCTGTGATAGGTATGCGCGGGTGACACTGTCATAGTGGACTTACACAACGGAATGGTATCGGAGACGACAAGTGTCCACTGGCATGGCCATCATCAGCGTGGAACACCTTACATGGACGGAGTACCACATGTAACTCAATGTCCAGTGCCACCCATGACGACCTTCCGCTACAATTTTCTTGCAGATACACCTGGCACTCATTTTTGGCACTCGCATACTGGTATGTATATCGCACTACATCTCTTCATGATAATATTTTAACGATTCACTAAGACATTACATTGGAACGCATTGCATTCTAAATGTTCATTGTAAATTTATAGGGTTTCGCTTGGTATTGAAAGTACCAGAATGCGATAAATTACTTAGCCAAGAAGTCCATTTATATCAAATATTGCATGGAAATATTCCATCGTAACTAAAGCTGTGATTCCTTTTAAAATTGAAAATAACTAATGCTAATTGATGGATGAGGGATTATTATTAAACAAGTGTGAGAAGATTGATGTTTCAAAGGAAAAAAGTGAATTTTGTTAAAAAATTAGTTAATTCTACCTGGAGATATCGAGGTTATTTTAGTTCTACGAGTCATTGAGACCGAAAATATAAATTAAAATATCGCACCCCACACTATAACACCATGCTGTCGGAACGTGTGATGAAGACCACAAATCACTGGTCATGATGCATGGTTCGAGACATGGACCTGGATGTCGACGCAACATTGCAAAATCTTACGAGTTTAGTACCTCCTCTACCTTGCTCGTCATACTATTACTAACTCCCGAACGTGCCTTAAATCCATAGAGACACTATCATGTATTTCCTGATCACTTCGCAATTGAGATTGCGTAGAAATACACTTGCATAGTTTGTTTGGGATTACAATTTTTAGTGTGATATGTATCGAAAGTACGCATTGTAAAATGCACTTCTTTCCTATGCGTTACGCGGTTAGCGTTAACGTAACGTATACGCTACAAAGCGCGTACGTTATACAAAAACTCTCTATTATGAAACCTTATAGAAATTTTTAAAAATTCTAGACACTTCCTATATCTCCTGATGTTAAAGTTCAAAGATTTAGTTCAAAGTAATAGCTAATCCCATTCTCCTAGCCTTTCACGCGCGTACGTAAAAAGTAGTCGGGTATATGCTCATTATGATTTCCTTTCCATTGCGTATTAACTGCTCTTAATTTTATTTTATTTTTTCTATTTTGCGTCTACGTGTTGTAGGACATCAGCGTGCAGACGGTGCTTTTGGATCTCTGGTGGTGCGGCCTCCGCGCTCAACTGATGCCACTGCATCTCTCTGGGACCGTGACGAACGCGAGCATACACTCCTCCTGTTGGACTGGGGTAGTGCAGGAGGTGCAGAACGCTTTCTTGCTCATCATCATTCCCGAGGACCGAACAAACCAACAGCGTTGTTGGTGAATGGTCGCGGCCGCGTGCCGCCGTCACCACCGTCGTCTAATGCCCCAGCGGAACCTGTGCCCGCGCCAGAGTTCATCGTGCAGCAGGTAAGACGCTCGTGAAAAAGTATTGCTATTATACAGTTTGCAAACCACGGAGTGGTAAATTTTATTTGGAGAAGTCACTGGCAAGTTTATTAACTAATTTGCACAGAGGATGTATTTCTTTAATGGAGTTTCAGCGCTCGCGGACATCTAGGTCGTTAGATCTCTGTTTCAGAGTTGACTGAGAATAAATATGGAAATCAGTCTTCATATTATAATACAGCTAATTAAGTATTTCCAGTGAATCATTTTTTTCCTCGCAATTATCTTATTCCTATCCTATTCCTCCTCACAGGTGATCTTTCGCCACATTTTTACAAGGCGCTCAAAATCTGTTTTTTCTTTCTCACAACAAAATGTTGGATATTTCATTTTATACTGTATTCCACATAGATATATTGTCCAAAGATAACGACATTTTGAAACCAAATTAATATTAAATATTTGTGGCTTTGGAAATGATGATTGAAATTATTTCTGCTCTCTAGTTCTACATCGAAATGTTGGATTCGTCGCCAAACTGTAACAAATTTTTATAATTTTCAGGGTCTACGCTATCGCTTCCGGCTGATCAATGCTGGGTTTCTAAATTGCCCCATTGAGATATCTGTCGATGACCATGATCTACTTATTATAGCGAGCGATGGTGGAGATGTGAGACCTGTTGCTGGTAAGGCATTAGTTCAACATTTCGTCCAGTGTATCTCAGATTAATAGTAATGTCGTTTCCAATCTTGAAGAACATAGCTGAAGCCTTAACTAACGTTTCGCAAAGCTCCTTATTGTGAATGTTTAAAATTTTACCATTTCTCTGCGACAACCTGCATATTCATAATGTTGTCATTTCATACTTTACGCCCAAGATCAGAGATGTTACTCTTCCAGGCTTCATATTTCCTTTAATTTTTATTTCATCTGAATGTTAAATAAACCTTTCGCAGCTACATCATTGGTTTCGTATGCGGGCGAACGCTTCGATTTCGTGATTGAGACAAATCGCAGCGTCGGCGCGTACTGGATCCGCATGCGAGGCCTTCTGGATTGCGACGAACGATTTAACGCTGTGCACCAGGCCGTGATCTTGCGCTACGAAGGTGCACCTGACGGTGAACCCCTCGGCGAGCTTAGCTACTTCAATGCTCACCGCCCGGGACATGTAAGTGTATACAAAACAGGAAATATAACAATTAATCATATGTAAAGATATAAACAGGAATCCTATGACTTACCAAAAGTCGTCGTAGATGACAATTTTTTTTAAAAGAACGTGAAAAAAAATTATTTTCTAGCAACAGGTATAAAAAATTTAGCATCGATAATAAACTGACTATATACTTGTAGTGAAGTACTTGTAATTATTGATGCGTGGTATAATGTATGGTAACTGTAAATGTGTCAATACTAGTAGTTAAAAGCGTTCCAGTATGTTGAATCACATCTACTCCCGTATGTGTACATTTGCATATTACGAACACATTATTTATTTAATGGGTACATTTTTCTTACCATGACTTGGCTTATACAAGTATAATTCTTACTTTCCTTTTAAATATATCTTGTGCTTTTATTCTGCGAAAAAGTGGACCGTTACTCACTAGGATGGTTCTTAAATATTCAACTTTTGAAATTCGGGTAGGGGACCCACTTTTGCTTTATGACTCAAAATAAGACTTTTAAAAACATACTCACTCGACACTTACCTCTTATAGAATACTGGATCCGGAAGCTGTATCTTCTTCGGTCCTTTTTCTTTTTGCGGCATTTAATATAGTAGATTATTGGCATTGTTATGAATGGAACTAATTTTGTGACCAAAGGTGTTTTTTTTCACCAAATACGTAATCTGAACGATAGTCAATGGCTTAAAAATAATTTGAACTTGTATTTTTCATTTCGGACTCAAATTGCGTACTTCTTAGCGTCTTCTTTACCGGTAAAAAAATTTTCTCTACCGACCATTGATTTCTTTAAAAAAATAGATCTGTTCTGTAGAATCCCACTCTTGGGAAGCTACAACCACGTGATCGATTTTTTCAAGTTGGATTGCAGCATCCTTTCCCAAATTTTCCAGCTCACTACATTCATTCGATCAACTTTCTATTTCGCAGCTGCCGGAGCAAAAGAGAATATATGAGTGATTTTTATGGTGAGTTTCGTTTGTAAAGAACAATGCATAACATTCTTTCTCAAGATGTAGTTTCCGATATTTTAAGCGGCAAGAACTTACGGTCGAAAGGAAAGTAATGTCAAAAGAATTTGTTTTTATGATACGATCGATATTATTGGTCAGAATTAATCTATTGATTTCTGACACCATAATTCAAACATCAAATAATGATGACCACAACGAAAGAAACAATTTTCACTATCAAGTTTCGCATATTTATTTGTTCAATCCAAAGTACGGGTATCACAGCATACCAGTAGAAAAAGGCACTGAATATATCTCGTACGAATACATAGAATTATATTTATGGACTGTTATTGTTCCAACAACACTTCAACTCTCTCAAAAACCTTGTCCTTCATAATAAAGTTAATCCACGCATCCTTTAATTTTCATATACCTTTTATTTATCGTTTTGAATTACCCCACCCACATACCAATTATTTTTCAAATGTCAATATGTTTTGCACAAATGGAATCACAATAACTTCTGTTAACTTCATCAGCACAACACACGATACGACTAGATGAACTACACAGGACACTTTCCTCGCGTTATTCGCTTATGTCATGATGCAGTGATATTTCTTTAGCGTGCGCTTATTACGCATACTTTTTTCTGCCAAAGAAGTTCTAAGGGAAAAAAAACATAATTTAAATTGAATTTTCTGTTTTGGTTTTATGCAGCAAGTGAACTCTTTCAACGTGGGAGAAGGTACACCTGGATCTACAGTTATCCCCGAGTTGGATGCTATGGTTCCAGATGACGAAAGTCTCAAAGAAGAACCCGACTATCGCTTTTATTTGGCGTACGATTTCTATGCTCTGGACAACCCGCACTTCCATAAAGCTCCTTACTACGGCTTCTACAACGGTACGCCTTCCTCTCTAGAAACATGTTACTTTAAACTAAGGAAACCAAATTACTCTAAAACATCTAAAAATGTTCAGTTTAAAAATAATAGAAGTCCTTTGAAAGAAATGAAAACAAAAGGAGTCAATTTTAAAAATTTTCTTTTGTTATGAAAATTTGCTTGGATTGTCAAATGAAAAATAAATTTAATGATCTTATTATAATATTAAAGAAAATTTGGAGTTTTTATAAGTAATGAATGTTTAAAATGTATGTGCTTTAAACGTGTATTCTGTAAAATACTCCAAATGCTAGTGTTGATGTGTCTTTCTCAAACTATTTCATCACGTGTACCGTCGTACCCTTTTCAGTGACTGATGTAAAACAGCGCACATTCACTCCACAATTCAATCACTTGTCGATGAAGATGCCTTCTGTGCCCATGCTACCTCAAAGAGAAGAACTGGACCAGAATCTCTTCTGCAACGCATCCTCCATGGCTGGGAAGGGCTGTGAAGGGCAATACTGCGAATGTGCGCATGTCATCCAAGTACCGCTGAATTCAGTGTTGGAGCTTGTGCTCATTGACGAAGGTGAGACAAGGGTTGGAGAAGGGAACATTTGCTTCTTCATCTATCCCAACTTTTATGTTTAAAATCACTTCGTTTTCTTTGACATTTGAAGCACTTGTATATCGTACTTGCATCATATTTTCGATAAAGTATCTTGAACTTGTATAATTAATGTATAATCTATATATAATAAGTTAAATAGTTTTTTATTTCATATGAATAAATTTTTAGGCATTTTTAAGATCAATAAGAGCTATTGCAGAAACTGATGGCATATAATTCCATTTAATCTATTTTCCTAAGCCTTATTATCAAAGTATAATATTAGAAGAAATATACTGTAAAAATGAAGAGAATTTATAAATAAATTTTAATTTACTTCCAGATATTATTTTCACAAGAAAATGAAACAAAATTTTTTTTTAATTAGAGATTTATGGTTCGCCAACATCAAGGTCATTCGAGCCCTTAAGAGCAGAGTCATTGTCACGTACTTCTGAAATAGATTGTTTGTATTCGCGCTGTGTTGTACCTGCAACAAAAGTGGTTTTGCAAAATTCAAATGTCAGTAACGTGGTTTTCAATATATTTTTTTGTCGTTATAAGATTTTTTTTCCGTTTTATGCTTCATGTATTTATGGTTAAATATTAATAAAAATAGATTGTAATGGGGACTTAAAAAACGGATGAAATGTTAGACATTCCTAATATCCTTTATGTATGCAGGTATACCATACGATGCCAACCACCCTTTCCACCTGCACGGCTACGCCTTCCGCGTGGTAGCAATGCAACGACTGGGTAACTCTACTTCTCTTGAAGAGGTACGTCGCTTAGATGAACAGGGACTCATCCCCCGCAAGTTACACGCTGCACCCCTCAAAGATACATGTACAGTACCTGATGGAGGTTTCACCATCCTGCGTGTTCGGGCTTCTAATCCTGGTTAGTACAACCAACAGTTTCTAAAAAAGAAATGCTCCTTGTTATACATGTTTATTTATTTCACACTCATTAAGACAGTCCATTCTTTAGCGGAAAGGGGCTCCCTTTGTAAAGGACTCAGATGAGTTCTGGAGTAAATCAAATTTTTAATGCCATTGAAAACTACAACGGAACTAAAATGGATTGATGTGTAATATCATGACCATGCTTCATTTACCAGTGAAGTATGGCCATGGTAATATCCTCCTGAACTAACTACATCTCTAATATTTGTGATTTCTGTTGGTCAATTATTTTTACATGCTCTTCACAGTCCACTAACTTTCTCTTGAGAACACTTTCTAGGATCTGAGTGGTCAAATGTGCGATTATGCACGAAGTCAATATACTTATTATTTTAATCTGATTTTAGACATTCTTTGAAGGATAGACATATTTGACAGGTAATTTTCTCCATGACTGAATGTAGCTCCTTTAATTTGAAGGACACATTTTACTATTCCGAAGGCATTTTAATGTATGAGCAGTAGAAGGTATTTTTTTAAAACAATGCAGATTATCTGGGTAGTAAGCAAACACCTTTATGGGCTCCATATTCATTGAGTGCGTAATTTGATATGATAGGTTTTACTTGTGAACAAACTATGTTTCGTTCTCGACAAAGGGTAAATCCATATTGGAGTTAGTGAATCACCTTGATAAATCTCTCTATGTATAACGTTACAGGAGGTACCAGATGTATGTTGTATTTGTTATCTAATTTTTCGTTATTCCCTCTATGATATTTATTGGTTTTAAGAACTGTATTATTACTACTTAAATCATCTTATGTTTCTGTAAATTTTCAATACATCTTTAGGTACTTCGTCTTTTTCATATATTTGTTAATCTTATCTAGATGATCTATATGCCTACAATAAAGTCACAATACTCTTCTTTGATTCTCTTATTCATTGTTCTTTTTCTAATTTACCACTACATACTTAGATCGAAATGCTCAATATTCTTCAAATTCAAAACATCTCTAGTAACACCTACTTCCCCAGTAAAGTCCCAGTAAATTCCTGCCGTAGCAAATTTCTATTTGATTAAACTAACATAACATTTTAGACTTAATTTTTCATAAAATGACTTTTTTTTCAGGTTATTGGCTATTTCATTGCCACATCGAATTCCACGTAGAAATTGGAATGGCGTTGGTCTTCAAAATAGGTGACCATGCAGAATTTCCTCCAGTGCCGAAAGGTTTCCCTCGTTGTGGCAACTGGATTCCGGACGATGATGTGGAAGCAATTGCAATTCCGTCGAATGATGCAAACGATAAAGACGACCTCCCTCAGCAGCGGAACAGTCGTCTAAAACAGCGATCGTCATCCGCCGCCATTTTGTGTAATACTTCCGCAATTTTGATGCTCTTTTCACTACTGGTGTGCGTGCACAGTTGATTGGCTAAAGGGTAATATTTAGTTGACGCAAGAGTAACTGAAGTTCCTACTGAGTATTATGTGAAGTACAAAGAAAGTTTTTCTGTCAGATTCTGGTATTAATTGTGACAAGACTGACATTTTGGGGTGATGTTTTCTGATGAGATTGATTAGATCCATCGTTGATGGAGTAACATATTCTCTCCGAAATAAGAAAGATCGTTAAAGTGAGCTAATATGTATACCCATTTGTAACGAGTTTCTATAGCGAAACAGAGTGCAGAAGAATTGTATATATCTTAATGTACATAAATATGTTAATAGTCTACGTGACAGTTACAATTTAATATAGGGAGAGATAATATGCCGTAGAACAATCTCTGCTGATAAAAGGCAAGTTTAAAAAACAAATTCATTAACAAGGTATACTAGACTATTTGCGGCGTAAGGTTGTCATTTATAAACTTCTTTTATGCTGCGCGCCTATCTAACACCTTTTAGAGAGTTCAGGATGACGTTCGCTTTCATGTGATATACCCAACTCGCTAGCAACAGCGAAGTAGTCGAACAAAAATACAAATAGTTATCGAGATCAGTAATCGCATTCGCAAATGCTTGACGAGGGTTATTTGAACACCCAATTTCAAAGATGAAGACTACAGTTTTAATTTCGGTTCATGTCCATTACTCCGCTTCTCTCCTTTCCAATAAGAACTATGTCTGGAGTAAACAAACAAATTTAATTAAAATCATTCCAAAGCCAGTGAAGTGTAGGAATATCTTGGATATTTAATGACTAATTTTAGGTCGTTTAACACCTAATTTGTATCTGAAAGAAACTGCTGCATGGAAGAAAGAAGGACTACGGAAGGAGGAAGCAAAAATTGTGCCCTGACAGTTTCAATGGGAGAGTAAACAAGGATTAAGTAAGAAGATTGAGAAACTACCTTTGCTTAGAAAACAGACAACTGATATGTTTAAAGCAATTGATTAACATCTTCTAATGACCAATTGACGAAAATAATTTATTACTATTCGTTAAGAAATATCTAGTGACAACTGAAAAGTTCACTGATATTCATAATTTTAATACGTACAAAAGTAATTTATTTTTTAGTATTGAATTTTTTTAGGAACATGGAAATTTTTACAAACTAATAGCATGTAAAAATAATGAGGAAAGAATTAAAGAGATGGAGGGACAAAAAATACCACTACATCATTACAATGATGAGAAAATATACATGTCACATGACTTTAAAATAAAATATTGTAAAAAAATAATTTCTCAATGTGAAGTCCTTTAACCTTACTTTCCATTACCCGGGGCCTTTGGTAACTCATGTTCAAAAAGTTTCATGCATAAAGAACTAAACTCTGAAGAGTGTCACTGATGTTGTCTCTGAACTTGGGGTGAATATAGCCACTGAGCAAGTTTTTAATTTGAAACGATGTAAGAGTTTGGAGTAAGAATAGAAAATACCACATAGTGAGGAAGCATAAATTGGTGTGGTTGTTCTGGCTATTGTGATTGGTACTGGCTATTCATCATAACATCAATCCTACATTTATTCCTAATGAAAAGAAGATGCAAATACGGACCCCTCTTTTGTTTCTGAATTTAAGGTACTTTTTTTTCTTTTTTTTTTTTTTGCATCCAGGATTTTTGCCTTATCTTACCACTAGAACATGTTTTCTAATGATAAGAGGCAAAACGACGATTAAAATCAAGTTTTGGTACACAAGAATGAAGATTTTTAAGACGTTTGTGAAATTGACCCACAAAAAATGGGCGAAAATACGGACCTCCTTGAAAATTCAGAACACCCCATAAAATTGTTAAAACGGGGAAAATACAAAACGTTCAAATAGGATTTATTTGGCAATAAAATTTAAACAAATATAAAATAAATCACCGTGAAAAATCTAAGAAAAATCCAAATTTAAGAAAAACTTTACATTACGCATCAAATACATTACAAAATGAAGGGAAGGAGTATTTTGACCGGAATCACAAAGTCTTGAAGATGTTTTAAAGATGTTGATTGCAAGACATTTTCACTTGTAATTTTGGGTATATATCTGCGTTTTGAAATATTTCAATAACAATTACTATGTAGTTACATCTACTAAGACGCGGTTAGTCCCAGACAAACAAGCTTATATTGACTCCGGCCGCGGAAGCCTACGTTTATAAATTACTATGTAGTTGCATTCATGTGACGAATTTCTTATCTGTAATTTTTCTTAAAAATCTTGATGATTTCTTATAGACGTCTTAAGTCTCTAGCCCATTCATTCTCAAGACCACATACCAGATGGCGTCGTGTTGAGGCATTACCACCTAGATACATAAGGCCGTCT
This sequence comes from Laupala kohalensis, assembly GCA_002313205.1. NCBI lineage: Eukaryota > Metazoa > Arthropoda > Insecta > Orthoptera > Trigonidiidae > Laupala > Laupala kohalensis. The sequence goes on along the minus strand of NNCF01126580.1, from coordinate 1,191,630 downwards.
ATCTGCTCAGTGACGTGCTCTTGGGGCCGAGGAATCGAACAGCTCGCACTACTAATGTACTAATCATTGCAGTAATGAAACCCAAGTCGTAGCTACACGATACATGATAAATTAAAAGTCGTTTCTATGTTAAAGCTCCACAATTACCAAGTTGTAGCTATACCTAAAATGTATTTCTTAACCTTCAATATAGCGAAACTCTTGTTCAATTCTGTAAAAAAAGTTGATGTACACTTGTAACAATCAAATTTCCATTACACAACTATGCAGTGCATCTCATTTCTGTTGCATTTTCCAACAATACAATGTTACAATTGGGAACACGAAGAGAAGGGAAAAAACGTACAATTTATTGTGAAAATATTTAATAAACACAACTATGCAGTGCATCTCATTTCTGTTGGATTTTCCAACAATACAATGTTACAATTGGGAACACGAAGAGAAGGGAAAAAACGCACAATTTATTGTGAAAATATTTAATAAACACAACTATGCAGTGCATCTCATTTCTGTTGGATTTTCCAACAATACAATGTTACAATTATTTAATAAACACAACTATGCAGTGCATCTCAATTCTGTTGGATTTTCCAACAATACAATGTTGCAATTGGAAACACGAAGAGAAGGGAAAAAACGTATAATTTATTGTGAAAATATTTAATAAACATGATTAAAAACATTTTCTTTTCTTGCATTCTGCTTTCCACTGGAACAAGTACTATTGTTTTTTACTTTACAATAATTCTTCAAAAAAATGTTTGTACAAAACATAATTAAATTATTTGTCACAAAATATGGAGAGAGTATTTCACACTTGCCACGCAATAAGTCTTCATAACTTTCCTCTAACCACAGTTTGAGAGTTAGATCACAAACAAACTTTCTTTGTTTTTTTAATCTCAGAAACCTATTTTCATTTTCAATCTTTAGTAACTTTTTGACAACAATATACGTCCCCTCAGGGGACTTACATCTAGTAAGTACGTGTTTGGCAATTACTTCCACTTGTGCGAGCTGAGTCTGGCATTACTTCCACTTGTGGGAGGTTTCTTCCTTTCTCTTTCCTGACGTTCCGTGGTCACCTCCTGTTCTGTTCGATCCCGACGCTAGGGTATCTTTCATTTTCCTCTTTCTTTTTTTATTTTATTTTTATTTTTGTAATGATTTGTGTAATATTTTGAGATGTTTATATTTGAGTTTTGAGTTGTAATTCAGGAGGGTTTTTACTGGGTATGGTTGAGTTGTTCTGCGAGTCCCACACGCAGGGAGAGTTTTGTTGGCTCTCCCTAGTGCGTAACTGCATTTTCCCTACCTGTACAAGTTTTTAGGGCTCTAATGACCTAGATGTCGACGAGCCGTAAAGCATCACAAAAAAAAAACAAACAATATACGTGAATGTATTGATGAATACATTCATCTGTGGGATATTTTAATCCGCCTTTATTAAGGTTGTTTATGACACAAAACAACGGACAAGTCATATCTATATCTTGTATTATCAATGCTTTTTCACAATATATACAATTTATTTTTTTATTACCGAGTGACCACGGTAACCAGCAATGTACATAAGGATGCTCAACACTTCGAATGTTTCAACAAAGTCACACTCATCAATTTCCACAATGGCTCTGGAAAAATCTGACTCGCAGTGAAATTGATCATTTACGATTTCCTTGCATCAAAAATCTTCCAGTACTATTTTTGAACCTGATGAAATAGGTAATTCTAGTGTTAGTAATCTTAACTTCTTCACTTCTCTCAGGGATACATGATATTACGCACTACCAGCAGTCTGTATTTTCCATCTGGCTTCCAAAGCATCAGTTTGGAATTTTCCAGGCAGCAGATAAGAAAATTTATAATGTTCTGTACAATATTGAGTCAATAGCAACAGACATCGTGATGTTTGTTTAAGTGCCCTGGATTTGGCACGGTCAGTTTTCCTGATGTCATGAAACCTTCCCAGTGGTTCAGCCATTTTATAAAGCGGCTCAAAAATGCACGCCGTTCATCACCATCTGAATGAGAGTAGTTCTTGCAATTGATTTTTTAATCTCATGCCTTTATGGGGAGTTTTCACATTAACAACCTACCACCAGGAATTAATCATTTTCACAAACTCTGCTGTGCCTTCATACTGTCTCAGAGATAACTTCTTCCCGAGTACATTTAGCGCACTGACAGTATTGTCATTAAAAACTTGGAATGCTGAACCAACACTTTGCCTTTCAAAGCTTGAAGGCGTGCCTTCACTGTTCAATTGCATCCATGTTTAACGAGTTAATTTTTTTCCACTTCATAAATTGAACGCAGAGTTTTGAACGATGCAATCTTTACCTTTGAAAAGTAATGAAAACTTGGAAATATCAAATCTAATCCTGGTGATTTCTGGTTCAGCGTAGTAATTCTGCAACTTCTAAATATATGGCATGGATCTATTAAAAAGACGAGTTTACCACTACCCACAGGATGGTCATTCACTTCTTGACATGAAGGTGAAGAAGCAAAAAATTACATTTGTTATTAATAGAGTTATCACTAACTACTGTTATCACATTTAAAGATAACTCACTTAGACTAAAAATTACCTTCCTTACTTCACTATGCAATTTCTGGGCATGAAGTCTTTTCTCGGGTAAAATGTGGACAACTTCTGTTCAGACATTTTGTCATTACAACGGTGAACATCTATGAACTCTGCCTCTCAGAGCGTTTGTGACCAACCATGCCCATTATTGATTATTCTGGCACAACGAGGCGGCGCTTCCCGCCAGAAGTCACGCTTCGATCAATATGATCAGCCGGGCGTCACGACGTCCGGCTGTTGTCAATTGGCGTATCCATCGCGCTAGCAGCGCGAGTCTCATCAAGTGAGCCACACCATGGCGGTTTCACATTCGTTGGCTAAAACAGTCAGTAGTCCGCACTCGACTTGAGGCGCCACTTGCACTCATCAACAGCCTTGCAATCATCACTTGTTCTCTACCAGTCGGACTGCAGCACTCACCAACTTCACCTGAGCAGTCACTCGTCTCGCCAGCAAGCATACTCTCCGGCAGTCAGTCACTATACAAACTGGTTGGGCAAACGTCAGTCCGCAACCCATCTTACTTGCTAGCAATTGCTATCTCGCTCATCAGCAGTCTTTACTGGAGCAGCCACTCGCTTTCATCACTCGCTCCCGAGCAGCTCTCTCCAGCAGTGCCGCAATTCACTCGCACTCATCACTTGCCATAATTTGCCTCAACAAGCAGGCATTCGCTCACGGTCACCTTTACCGGAGCAATCATCACTCTCCGCACCATGTTGGCACTCATCGACTTCTACGGTCAGCAGCACCAGAGCCATCTCAGCTCGTTGCTCACGCAGCATAATCAGGCTCAAGCAGCAATTCTCCGCATGGCTACCGCGCCATCCACGCAGCACATCATACCGGCGAGCCACACCGCATTGCTCACTCGCCGCCAGTCGTCACCGTTCGACTTGCGCACGCTTGCACAACAATTACCACGCAATCCGAGCTGGGTCCTCTGAAGCTGGATTATCTCACCTCATCCCAGAGAATCTCAGCTTTGTATTACTTTTACAACCTTCATATTTATGTCATGTTCATTATGTTATTAAAATGTATTGTTGGCAATGTCAAGGTCTAAGCACACCACACCAAATTTTCCTTAATTTGTCCAAACATATTTGTCCTTCGAAACCGAATTACCTTCCCCAGTGTATATATAAAGTTTCACGAAAATTGTCCATACAACTTCTTTCACTGAGGACAAAATACTTTGCACCATAAAAACACGTGCTGTTGTTGCTGGCTCGGTTCCAACTGCACAGAGTCCTACAATATTTCCACCTTTATAAACCACGTAAGATTTGAGATGGATTTCATCTAACATCAACACGATATTGAGACGATCGGAATTGTTAATAATAGTTAATTAATTATTGATAGTTGTTAAAAATAATGTCTCTTTAAAAAATTTAGAATACAAATAAATTAAATTTATCTTAATGAACCAAAAGGGGAAGGGACCTGACACTAACTCCTATGAGAACACCTACAATGAAAACACAACAATCTGGTATTCAAACAACATCAAACGTATTTTATTGATTAATATAATTGTGAATTAATCTACACACTTACTCAGATGTTAATGAAAGTAACTCCTATTACACAAATTGCAAGGTCACTACACATTGATACGCTTACTGTGCAACGAAAATGTTCTCTCGTTCTTAACGGTTACTCACCACGGTCTCCTTTTACTGGTCTTAGCTGTTCTTTGAGTTCTTAACACATTTAATGCACATAACACACTTAACACTGGGCCTGATGACGTTTAATTACAATTTACTTGGCCTTATAACAATTTCAAAACACTTTACACCTTTGTACATTGATCATAGTATCTGATGATGAGCAAGTTCATATTACATCTCGCGTGACTGTTGAGGACACTACTCCAATTCTCCTCGCAAATGTTCAATCCCTTTTTATCTTCTATACCACCCCATAGCTATGTACTCCACGCTCGCGAGTAGTTTCAGAGTTTCACTTTGTTACCCGAATCACTTTCATTTCATTTAATAAGTCGTTCTTTGCAATATTTAACTTTAATTACGTGGTCACTTGACTAATTGCTACTATCATGCCTTCTGGCTGACCATGCAGTGCACTCACGGTATGACACACTTTGCAAAGACGCTGCCTTCTCTGAGCTTACAATTACACAAAAGTGACTACTTTGCGGCCTACGTTTCTCTGAAATTTATTAGTTTCCTTTCTCGCTGGAGTCAATGAATAATCTGATCGAACTTCTTTGGCGAGACGAACTAGTTCCTATTATCTGTTAGTTCTTGGCTTCTCGCTGCTCATAATACAGACTTTGGATACTCTAATACTCTTATGTACTCATTACTTGTGATTAAATTTGGCGCTTCTTACGATATGAATTCACTTGAGCTCGTATAACATTGTTCATCGGCCGCACAGTTTATTTCACAAGTCTCATAATGTTACTTAATTTTGATGTACTCGAAAAATTTATCACTCTAAACTTGTGAATTTCAGATGATCCGCACTTTGTTTGTCTCTACTGTTCCCGAAAACCGCACTTCGTTAATTGAATTTGTTGTATTGTAGCACTTTTGAGAAATACAACATTGTGAAGATATTACTTGGAATATCTTCAACTCGAACTCCAAAATTTAGTTATTCAGAATGATTGATCCACAATTTGATCAAAAGTGGATTTTTGAACGAGAGACAAAAAGAAAACTTATGATGATCTGCTGCGACACGATCTAATCATCTGATCTGGACCATAAACTTTTCTCCCTCCTGAGTGCTCCAGTGCCCTCCTTTTTGTGGTAAAATCCTGTCATGTGACATTCCCTTTCCTAATAGTTCCTTCACCCACTGTGAGTTTAGTGCCCTTCTCCCCACTATAATTTTAATTGGTTATTTTCGAAAAGAAAGTTTTAGAAACTTCGTCTTGCCAATAGCCCCTCTTGGTTCCTCCCACCTTGATTTCTGATTGGTAGTTACAATTTTGCTTTCTTCCCAGACATCGCTCGCTACCGACGCTGGTGATTCCGCCATTTTGTTCCCTCTCAAACAATAGCCTTTGTGATGGTTTTCTGCGCAGTTGCCTGTGCGGAATGCTTCTTAGATCCCAAGTTTTATGACTTTATAGCTCTCTTAGCGCGGCGGTTTTTTTTTTTTTTAGCCTGTCACCCACCATGATTCCAGTTGGAACTTGCTTCGACCGTCAGCACGCTCCTTGAACTGAAATTATATGACCTCTTTTGAATTTTGTGCTTTATGTAGCTTGCCGACAACCTTCCAAAAATTTCCGCTGCTAAACTTTCCGTTTTATTCCTACCGCCTTCCCCTGAGATATCTTCAGAGTACTCACTTCGTTCTTTCTTCCGATGCGAGTTATTACATCCCCGGACCTTTTTCTGACCGCTTGTCACCGCTGCGACCTTTTTTTTTCTTTTTCTCTTCATTCTATGCGGTATTGCTTTGGGAAAATAATATTCCCTGCTATCCCCTTCTTCTGAGGGCTGTCTGTTAGAATAAATTTTGCTATTTGAATTTCTAAAGGTTCTTTTTCTAAACGTTGCGGCATGTTCGAACTTGTCTCTTCCTCTGCGTGGGAACTCGGCGTTGCCTCTTTGAGTTTTTCAGAATAATAGTTTTTTATGGTTGTGCACAATTTTCGCTTAGTGTTGCAAAGAAGCACTATTTTTGTGCCATAAGAAGTGATTTAGGTTCACTTACATTCACCGAATAGTATTCTTCAAACAATTCTTTACAGAAATTCGTTTTTGTTTTTTTAATAACATGCCTTAATTTTTCATGTGGCGACATTTCTGTTTAAAGAAAGGTATTTTGCCTCACTTATAACTACGATTTGTTACACTTTTATTATTTCTTGTAAAAGGCAAAGGGTAATAGTGCCACTTGTCCTTCCTCCCAAAATAAAATATATTTATAAATTATGTAATTGATCTCAAATACTGATGATTTTGAGTGTAAGGAAAGACAAAAGTACAAGAATCATTATGACACAATTAAAAATGTATTTCTTGTTTTGTTTCAATTACTATTGACAATCAATTTTGACATCACATTTTCTCATAATCGCCTTTTATGGACTTATTCTGTCGGGATATAAAGTATGTTGAAATATTTAAAGTGTCTACTTCTAAGAGCTGAAGGTAAATAATGCGTGTTCGTTATTAGTTAATTTACGTCTCCAAAATAAACATAAATATTCAAGTAAATTAAGAACGTTATTTATCTAACTAACTACGATAAATAATAGTCGAGTTCAAAATCATGAATGACATTGACATGTTTATTGCTGATGCAGAAACACGCTTCGGTAGGAATCAGAACATAAAATTCCTGGATTGAATCTTACATTATGAAGCACTAGAATTGAATTAATTACATCAGTTCAAACATATAAATGGAAGAAAATACATAAAACATAGTTGAATCACTTAATGAAGAAACATGTAAATGAAAAGAAACACACAAAACATAATTGAATCACTTGATCAATAAAGAAATATGTCCATAGAATGAAACATAAAAACATAGATAAAGCAATGAATCAATGACAAATGTTGAAATAACAGTAATAATATAAGTTAAAGAGTCAGAAAAGTCAGTTAGTCTTTGGTTATCAAGCAATGTCAAATGCATAGAGTTTTGTAAACATCTCCTGACAAATTACTTTGTCGGTTTCTTACTCACAGCTTGTCGACATCGAATTAGCACTGCGGTTTATGAGAGACCACCGCTTGGTGGCTGCATAGATCACAATGTATTCCTGTTGAGGATGATGCACTGAGTTTACGTGGTTTACCACAAATGAATATGGTCCACACATATAAATAGCGACGTGCCTATTTGTTACTGTGTTTAAATGTCACTGGAATACATAGTCTCCATGTTACACTGTCAATGCAGTTGCAATCGATTCACGACCTAGACGTCAGATCGGTAGCAGTAGTGAAGTTAAGTTATCATTAGTACGCATAAAATGTTATTATTAATAGCTGGAATCTAGAGATCAGATTGTAGTTATGTAGTTCAACATGAATCGCGGTCAAAATACTTGGTCTAGAGCTAGTATGACATTGAGTTTCAATACGCATGACAACGGAGCGAAGTGACGCGACGCGTACTTGATGGCTGCTCGTAGCAGTGTGTGTTGCTGTTCCTTCAATAACAACTCCTGTCGTGTTCGTAACTATTATCTTACTTTATGTACAAAATTTAGTGATTGGTCAAAATTCACGTTATTTGTTCATTTGTTAGGAATTTATCATTCTTGCATTGTAGCACATATGTGTTCTCATGTTCTTGTTTCGAGAACATTCCCGATTGTTATGAACTTTGTTTTTTGGGGAACATTCTAGTATTTGATTGGGAAAAGGTTTTTATTGCACTTAATTCATGTTCACTGGTTCACTGTTAGTGTAATATGTAGCTTCTGCTACACACTTATATCTCTTGTCTCGTAGAATGCGTTTTAATATGTAATCTTTTAGTGGGCATATTTTACTTTGCTTTCTGAAATTCCTAGTCATTATGGATCCTACTTCCTTTTCCCTCTACTTGTAATTAAGGAAAACATTTGTGTTCCTGATAAACAGACTGCAAATGAAGAGGAGCTATGCAGGTACCTCCACCCAATTCCTTAAAAAGTGATCTAGTGATTTCTCCTTTCACGACACTCTCACGAATACTCATGACCACTCTTCCTGTGTTGCTCTGTATGATGCTGTTCAATTGTCATAAAGTGAGGACACTAGCACGAAAAGGGTGATTCGTGACGTTAATTTTAATTGGTGATATTGTTGTGAAGACGGGCCCCTTCGAATATCGCGCCGCTAAACGCGCTGGCTGGATGTTGAGGCAAACACCACTCACCAAGCAATACTCATAGAAAGAGCGAGCACTCTCGATCTTGCGCTCGTTACTCTTCCATTTACATCCACCTCGCTCAACTGATCGACCTAAACTGGTCCAAGGAGCATTGCATCTTAAATTACCCTCTCTGTCTAATCGACCCAATCTGTTCCAGAGCGAGTTAATATCGATCTTCTCCAAGTTCTCTATAAATCTATCATGGGGTTCGCCCTTGTCGAACCGGCTATCTAGGGCTCCCGTCATCGTATGCTGATTGATGAGTAAGTACGTAACTCACCATTTGTCTAGTTCAGGATGTGAGACTGCGATTTTCCACTCATCCCTTCAACACACACTTCCTTCCCTACCAACTAGTATTCGCCTATGTCGCGTGGCATATGTCTCTCAACAATGAGAAATCGCTACGACATACTGATTAATTGTGATTGCAGTTAATTGTGCTTTTTAAAACATGCTGCTTATTATTAAAAATGATATTATTTCTTAGTTGGTGATATATTACAATATGTATACGCCACATAGAAAATTAACTCATAGAACACTGTGTTTCAAGTGCCCGGACCATTGAAAAACCACTTAAATATAAATGTTTGGAGATCCTTGTGCAATAATGTGCACCAAAATGATAAAAGGACTGATCACTATATGAAGCATTCTTACCCGCTTAAAAATCATCTGCCTTTAAAATTGAAGGTTATTGAATTTCAGGAATTAGGTGGTCTGTAAGAATCCGAGATGAAATCTGAAAAAGTACATGAACTTGAGAGGAAAGCGAAAGCGACCATAGTAGGCGAAGGATAAGTGAACTCAGAAAGTATTAGGTTTGTATTAAAAAACTGCCCCCCGTCGTAACATGAACAATAAAAAATATGAGTACTTAAATTTGCACAGAAAAATGCATTCATGTGATGCACGCTACGAGGTGGTCAAGTCATAGTTATGCGTTTCAAACACTGTTGATATGCTACAGCATAATAACAGAAAGTTTCGAACAGATCTGCAATGACAGTAAGTCTGAGAAAGACATTAAAGTCTCAGCAGTCGGGCAATCGGCCCTCGATAATCAAGAATATGACAGTGAAAATTGCACATTACGATAAATTTATTTGAATTTTCTTTCCCCAATAACTATATATTTTCTGTTCAAGTCAATATATAATGATATCGTTCCATAAATTTGTCGTTTGTGGACTTTTCTCAAAAGGTTACCGTGACCCCAATGATCCTAGCCTCCAGCGCATCCTCTACTGCTCTTTCCCACTGACCCTGACTTAAGCTTCTACTGGTTTTATTTCGCTTCAGGGACCCCTACCGCATTCTGATTCGACTACAGGAGAACATCTGAAAAGTGCCAACAGCAACCGGCCCGATTCCTAAGAATCAGACCTTCCAGTAAACGCTCTGGTGGGTACCTAGCTCGCCTCCCTACTGCTTCTGCACAACAGTAACAGAGCAGCAATCCTACTCACCGATCAGAAACTTTCGTTGCTTGTCTATGATCACGAGTGGGGAAATCACTACCGAGCAGAGTCCAACTCAATTAGGGGGCGCAGGTTGTCGTGGCCCCCACCTGAGGGCTACCGCCCTACCCCGCCTACTCGGTATAAAGTTCTGAGTGACATGCGCGCTCACGTACGGAGGCCTTCCACTTTGTATAACCCCCAGCGTCCGATCCTATGTCTACCGCTAAATGGGATAGGATACGGGAAGTACAGGGGTCTGAGTCTTTCGTCCAGTGACCCACCGAACGACCTCTCCATTAGCACCCAGGGGGCGACCAAACCCGCGAGGAGTAGCGCAGAGGGTAAATTCACTATGATGGGACCACTATCGGTCCTCGAACGTTTAATGAGTACCCGTCGTTCCTTAATCTGGTTTCAACGTACCTACAAGTGCGTCCAGCATGGGAGCCGTCCGTGGTCACTTATCCCTCGAATGAGAATGTGACCCAGGTTCACCGAAACTGGCCAGATATAAGTTGTGTATTGGCTTGAGGAGTCGAGGTTGGTGGTGCAGTGGGCAGCACGCCTGCGGTCAGTCGAGACGGTCCCGGGTTCATGTACCGGACCGGCGCAATTTTCACCTGGTCGTTGACGATGCAAACACTCCTCCACGAGTAGGTAGTCGGAAGTTGTAAGTTGAAAAATAAAAAGAGATTGGTGTGAAAACCCCACAGAATAGCTGATAGCAGAGGTAGTGAAGATGAGGTAGTGAAAAAAAGGAAAATCATTAATAATGGCAATGACAAAGTGGGTAAGTAGAGGTTTCGTCAAACTATACGGCTTTTAAACCTTACAGCCTTACCTAACCTTACAATATTGTACCGAATACTTTCATCGCTGCCCACTACTAGAGACCTTAATTCAAGTGAGAACCGTCAGAGGTGTCCACAACTTTATAGGACGTTATTTCTCATGATATCTATATCTACTACGCAAATATTCACATAGCCCCTTTGGTGCCAGCTGTTACTCGATGCTCGGCTCTTATTGGTGGAGAAGGGAGGAAGGGAGGGAGACACGACACAATCATGTTACCAACTACAGCTGATTGACAGCACTATGAGAAACTGCGTTTGGCAGTCAGCGTGGCTCAGTGGGTAGAGCTGCTAACTGGATGGCTGGGGTTCAAACCCCGGTGAGGTGGTGATTTTCACTACACCTCAACATCCAGACTGGCTCCCAGGCCTACTCAGCCTGCTATCAAATGAGTACCAGGATCTATCCTGGGACCCAAAAGCCGGCCGGAGCGAGATGCTGACCACATCTCCTCCCTCTAGTGCCGGGATCAAGAAATCGCGGAGCTCTACCCTCCGCGACGGCCAAGGGCTGTAGTGCCAAATAAATAATAAATAATAATAATAATGAGAAACTGCGCTTAGATAAATTCCGCATTATATTTCCTCCCCAGACGGTTTTCTCTTGAATAAAGAACTTCACCCGCAACCAATTGTTCTGCAGAGAGACCAATGAGTAGAATAAATACAATGAAAAATCGTCAGCATAGATACTCGTATTAAAAGAATCTATAAATCCAGATCAAGGTCCATAAATGAAGAAACAGGTGTGCTACGAGAAGTCTTCAAAGAAAGAAATTGTTATTGAAAAAGAGATTCAAGAAAATGAAAGGTATGGGTAAATTATAATTACAAGTCTGTTTATATTTCAAAATTGCTTTGTATTATTTTATAAAATTTAATTTTGTAGGTCTTGACGCTTGGACAATTTTCTTCAAACATATTTCTTACTCTATTCTAAACGTGACAGTAGTCGTGCTCCAGTATTAAATATTCGAAGTGGATATTTGCACAACTAGTGAACATACCGAGCCCGCTAAGTAGCGGCCATATTTACACCATTTGTGAGAATAGCGACCCCTCTAACTGGGAGTACTATATCCTCAAGTTGTGTGGATTGCGATACTCAGCGCCGCTGATACCTAGGTGGATATGTATTTTGGGATAAAAAAGACAATGTACAACAGTCTTATTTCCATGTAAGGTATTTTATTTAATTGTAAGACGTTTTTAATAGATGGTTTCAAAATATCACGTTGTTTACACAGCAAAGTGCCCAGTAACTAAAATTGCACTTGATTTTTCATGCCACTCCATACCTGTTTTCTTTATCAAATTTTCTAACATTATAACTTTAACTTTGAAATAAACTTTAACAATTTTATTTCAATAATTATGGAATTCGTGGCAGATTGAAATACCATGTAGAATTTCATTTCTATTTATAATCTTCCGTTAATATCATTACCCTCAATCACATTGTCATTTATATACATACGATTACGTTGATTCCTGCTCTCCCTCGTAGTTCATGCCCTAGCATTCCGGTGCCATTACCTAATCGCACACATGCATGTTCAAACCCACCTTAAGAATTGTTTTATTTACTCCTATTTTTCTTACAAGTCTTTAGTAGTTCACTCAACTTGTAAAAACAGCGAGCTCGCTTACTGGCGACAACATTTTTATTTATGAAATACCAAGCCTATAAAGTATTTCATAAATTGGCAATATTTGGACAACTTGTGCAAGTAGTGAATCCAGAATGTGGGCATATTTTTACAAGTTGTACCAAAAGTCAGCGTATCGTGGCGCGACCTGGACGGGATTATTTGTACTAATTGAATCAAGACCATTACGATTCACTGCGTTGCAGTTAGCGAGCCAACAATGTTAAACCAGGCAACGGGGAATCTTCCCACTGATAAAGTCCGGAAAATTTTAAGAAAGTAAGGATTAGTATCATGTAAAATTGAAAAATCTAAGACCCTCACGCTTTTTAAAGCTCGTATATGTGGTCATCTATTTTGCAATAAGCCCTCCAATTGCAAATTTGCAATTTTCATTTTTATTTTTCACCTAGAGACTGATATTGATCGTCTTCCACTTAAACAATTTTGTATACAAATACCATGGACTAATCAATCATTTTAATTTCTTCTATATTTGCGTAATATGCCAGTTTCTGAGGTGGCAAAGTAAGAAATTCGCACAACTAAAAGCAGGGAACCCATTTTAAAATGTCTAGTACCAAAAATTGATTTTTGACTTTAATATAGGAATTTTATCAACCAGTCCTTTGCGAAGCTGACAAACTGAAGGGTCTTCCAAACAATCTCCACCTCGGTTTAGAAAATTACAACCATTTTTGGAGTAATCTGACATTATGAACAAATAATTTTGGGATAAATAATTAAACTTCTGTCAACTAAGTAATGTAAAGTGCTCATTGGAATTTCTTCTTTTTAAAAGTTAAATCAAAAATAGAGTTTACATTTGCAATAATTATTTCAAGAAAATAAAACATTTGAAATAAAACGGTTGCTTTGCAATAACTAATTAGCAGATTTGAACCTACAACACCACATTGTATAGATTTTCGTATGACCTACAACTCTCTCGAATAACATTTATGTCTGGGATCAATACCAGAGTCGCTATATCCATGAAGATGAAAAACAAGCATTTCTTTACGACCTCTCGTAAGCTTATTGAAACTATTACAACTTCATCCTGAAATAAAAGATAGTTTTCATGAAAAGCTCTTGGCCTCGACTCTCGGTCAAGGTGAATGCACAATCGCTGATCAGGATAATTCAAGAAGCTGCTACCGAAAGCATTCCAAGAACCAACACATCCAATGCAAGAAAACTGAGATGGTGGACCCCTACTTTAATGCGTCTACATAAATAAATGTGTCGCAAAGCCTACAACTTCTTGTTGTAAATCCTAGTAAAGGATCCTTTCTCCACAACCCNGGGGTAGTCCTCAGACCTTGGCAGGGCGACCGGAATCTTAATTCTATTTTGGAAGTGACATAAAGGCGTATTAAAACACATCCTATTACATTGGTTAAACAAGGGGTTTAATTCAAAAGAGGTTCACCTGAACCTAGTCAATTATAATAGTGACATAAAAATATGATGACATATTTGTCAATTGGTTAAGCATATTAAACAAGAGTGAGAAACTTTCGTATCTAAATTAATATAGTGGAATATTCAAGTACTGAGTGATTACATTACAATATAATGGCTTACTATCGTTTACAAACTACTACGTGAAAAGTAGTGGACGAGCTTGACATTGCCCATAACATAAGCTTTGAAATTGTATACTAAATGGCAAACGTATACTTCTTGAAGCTAAGTTCTCAGAGAAACTTCACTAACACTTGAGAGAAAGTTCTTCCTAATAAGAGGCAGATATCCAAAGTTGTATGAAAGCATACTTAGTGAAGACAGTTCATAGGAATTATGATGCCTGATAGAGTTCGGATCGGTGATCCAAGCAACGAGATGCTTTCGTTAACGTAGTGCTCATATTACCAACAACAGCATGTGACCCCTCGTCCACGCAAAAGGCAGCGGGTTGCTTCCAAGCTCGGAAGATTGGTGGCTCGAGAACAAACGGTCCTTACGAGCGATACGTTTGCCTCGTACTTCAAAAAACTGTCCCTTGCCCATCGAAGGCGTAATATTTATATGCTTGGCTTCTAGTTTTCTTTGGAGAGGGAGAACCGTATTCGTCATCTAAAATGACGTAGGGCCGTGACCATAAGAATTTTCTAGAACATTGAAACTCAAATCAAAGTCAACACGTGCCACACAATAAGACATGATGCGCCCGCGGTTGTCTTGAGCGTCCGGGCGCCGTTCGGCGAACGGAACTGGGACCGCGAGTGGTTTCGCATCCCGTCGGCGCATGAGAGCATACCGAATCAGACTGACATTATATAAGTAATATTAAAATGCAACTAATTTAATAATAAGAGTGATTTAAACAAATGATAATAACCGAAAAAATGTCATCTCGTGACAAATGAAGAAACTACGGAAGAATTTCCAAAATACAAAAAAATATGTTTTAAGTGATCCAGATGGTATGGCGTTTTCAAAATTCAAAGAATCAAGAAAACAATTCAAACTTGAGGTATGTAAAGCTAAAAAGAAATGATAGAAGCAATATGTAATTAAATCATCCTCGAGGAGTACCATACAAAATTGCAATTCTGAATGTACAGAGAATAGATTGAATAATATTATCATGCCATTGATAGACATTTACAGCCATTGTTTGAGCGATAGAAAATTCCCAAGTATATGAAAAAAAGCCATCGTACATGTAATCCAAAAAAGTAAAGAAATCATAGACGAAGTAAAATCTTTTAGGCCTATCTGTTTATTGCCAATTTTAGGAAAAATTCTGTAAAAGATAGTAACCAGCCTTCTCATGAAATATGTTGAAGACAACGGAGGTTTCTCGAACAGTCAATTCGGTTTCCGAGAAAACTGTTCTACAGAAGATTCCGCAATTAGAAACACGGAACATAAACATTTCGTTGGACTTTTCTTTGACATCAATGGAGCCTTCGAAAATGCATGGTGGCCATATATTCTACATCAACTTCGGGAGATGAATTATCCAAAATACTTGTACAACTTGTATAATAATTATTTTAAAAATCGTAACGCAACAATTAGAGCAGGAAAATACGAAAGAAACAAAACGAGTCCACAAGGGTCAAATTCCAGTCCAGTGCTGTGGAATATAATTATAGATCCAATTCTCCGCGAATTTGAAGAGAATACGAATACAGTCATTGCATTACTGATGACTGTCCTCGTAGAAGCTGATACAAGAGTCATCTTATAGCAGAAGGGTCAAGAGGCTATAAGAAAAATAATGAAATGGTGTGCGGAGGAAAAAATAGGAGTTGTCACCAGGGAAAACATATTGATGATTTTTTAAAGGAGGCAACACCGGAACTGGACCGTGACTATTTATTCACGACACAATCCGTTAAAATTCTAAAATACCTTGGTTAATAGATGTAAAATGAAACTTAAAAGAACATTTAGAGATGGTTTGCACAAAAGACAATTCACTCTATTCTAAATTAAGATGAATAGCTGGCGAGCAAAATCTCATTTCGCCACATACTCTAAAGGTAATTTATCAAGGAGTCTTCGTGCAGATAATAATATATAGCTGCTCTGTGTGGGCACCATTCACGAACAAGAGCAATACTGATCAAAGCTCAGAGAGTGCCTCTGTTAGCTATCACGACAGCTTAAAGAACATACGCGGCAGAAGGTCTTCAATAACATGAATTTTACCTCTTGACCTCATGGCACAAAAGCTAGCAGTCAGATATGCGGTGAGAAGATCACAGGATTTCTTCATTGGTAAGAGTTACTATTCCGCGGAAACCAGCCTAGCAGGTCAAGAAACGCTTAAGACACTCGGAGGTGATAGCGCAGTCATAAGGGTAAAAACAAGAAACTCCTGGAAAAATACCATCACAGAATTTGTTCTAAAACAATCGCAGGAAAGATGAAACGAGTCATCTAAGGCACGTGTGTCGTTACTTTTTTACCATGTCTCCGCTAACCTGCCTTGCAGAAGGGCTTCCGACCTACGACCCTGAATGGAAGAACTGATGTCATGAATCATTAAACGCAAACTTGAATGGAAACAGCAATTTTAACATCGTACGACGGATCACAGCATAATAATGATATCTGTATTCATGTTTTGAATAATTAACTTAAGTGGTTGGCAGTTCATTAGCTTTACATATCAGATTTGCCAGTGATAAATATTTCTATTCAACCACTTAAGTCTATTAGAATTACAGAAGCATTAGAATTATAACTTACCTTTCCTCATCAACGGGAATCGTGCAAAACCGGTGTCAGGGGTATTTCTGCAGTACATCGCATAATTTTAATCGAGTACCCGCTGCCATATTCTGCAGCAGCCTACAAACAACCTGCAGTGGAAACTCTGAACCAGTAATTCTAAATGCGTGAGTCGAACTAAAACACTCACAAATCAACACCAGGTAGAGCTCGACTAGCTTACAAACAAAATTCCTGTTATCAAATTTTCCGTGAAATTTTTGCCATTGAATATATCACTATATTTTACCTTAAAATGAATTACACTAGTAATTGTGTCAGTGTTGCTTTTGAATGTTAAAGTGACTTGATCAGGATGTTTTGTAAACATGAGAATTACTTCTGCGTGTTAATATTTACTTCCTTTTCTATCAAATATCCTTTATTGTTGCAGTTAGTGTAGTAGATTGAGTTCGTATTAAAGTGTTTTACCTGAAGCTACTTTAATTTTGTTAGTGCCTTTAAATTGTTCTTTTTCCTCTTACAGGTACAAATTGAGTGCTGTGGAAGGATTCTAGAAGAAAAATGAAGTAAGCATTCATTTCTCGATAGAATTTTTCTCTGATACTTTTAAAATGTTGCAAATGTATGCAGTTTCATCAATAGAATAAAGCACTAATCATGAATTGGATACATTGGAAGTAGACTTTTTGAGAAGGTAATGCTCTTATATGAATCATATTTCCATTTCAATCAATTAAAATTTTGTAGTAAACATAATGAAATGCTTACACAATAGTCTGAACCTTTGTTCTTTGGGGAGGTACCTCATATTAAATAATAGTATTTCTGTTGTTGCAGATGTGTTTCACATGAAAGTACTTCATTTGCCAATATCAGTGTCTGTTGGTGAACCTGACATGACATCAACTCCTGAAGTGCAGCGTTCTTCACCAACTAGATATGAGGCTCAAGGTTCATGTTTTAATAGCACACGAAGAATAAGATGAATAAATTCTCTGGTTTGTGCTAGAAATTGTTGGTTAACAAAAATTTTCTATTGGTGCGAAGATTGGATTGGGACGTCCTTGAATTAATCTTCAGTGTGTTGGAGCAAAAAAGTGTGTTTGATAATTCTGATTGCATGCAATTAATTATATGTTACATGCATCGGAATCCATTAATTCTGTGAAAGACTCTGCCATAATTTTAAATTCAATGCATGGATCAACGAGGGAATGTACTTACAGAGAATGTCTCGGTAGTGAAAAAGTGTATTATGACGTTATTTTACAGGATATATATTTTTTCTTTCATTAAAAGAACAAATATTTCAAAAGAAGAGTTTCGTAGAAAGTTTAAAGACCACATTTTAAAGATCACTTGCTTATTTCTCTCGACTCTTCCTTACTTGCAACTTTCAAATTAAATACATGCAGAATTTACTTTAGTTACTTTTCAAATAGTTTTTGGTATTATACTGATTCTGTATAGTGAACATTATTTATGCCATGTACATATGTGTCAAAACCACTTATGAGAGAGCATACTACTGAAAGGAAAAAACTAAATTAATGTCTTTATTTGTAATGATTAAAAATGTATTCGTATTTGTTTCAATAATATTAATAATTTTAAAGTACCGCATGTTGTAAAAGGTAAACATGTACATATATAAGGTGTTCGTTTGTGTATTATTCGGAAGTGAGCGGAGTCGTAACCGAATTTCTGCTACGCAACGGCAAAGAGGACGGCCGTTGGAAAAAGGACGCTGGGTTTTATAGTTTGTTGTTTGGACAGCAAGTATAGAATTTCAGAGAAAAGAAGAGTGATCGAGTACGACGCATGTATTTTTGCTTAAAAGTGGGAAGGGGATAGGAAATTTACCAATACATAAGAGATGGCGTCGTTCTGTTTAAACTGGAAACCAACGGAAAATTACAAGAAAGACGTTGAAGGAGGCTAGTGACAAAACTTTGGGTTTTAAAGTGCAACAGCCAGAGAAGCACATGTTGTGGGTGGGGAGAGAGGTAACCTCCCTTTACAAATTTAAAAGGACGGAAGGATCAACAAGAGACCGCGACCCAAGAAAGCGTGAGTGCGAGAAGACTCGACCCGTCGCGGGGGGGATGAGAATCGTCTAGGGTGCAGCGGCAGGGATCACAAAGCGACGACCGTTGGGTAGGCGTTGCAGATGGTTAAGAGAAAGACGTACCGCAAACAAGGAGAACGACTGTTAAAGGTTCGAGAACTTTCTAGATGTAGTTGTTATTATTCCAGAAAAAAGCATTAGATTCAAAATTATGGAAAAGTCGGTAGAACTAGAGGAGACCGTTGAAGTCGGAAAATATCATGAAAAGGAGCGACTGGATTGGTTAGAAACATGCACTTGTCGTTGCAAGTTCAGTCAATCGTGACAACTACGAAGGAAGGGAGAATTTGTTGTTACTGGCTAGAAATAGTCACATGTCTTTCAAAAACTGTCACGTGAGATAAGTTCGGGTGGACCGAGTGGGAGATGAACCGATAAAAAACGTCGCCGAGAGGCTCCGAGATCATCTTCATTTGAGTATTTTTCAGAGGCTCTCCATTCTGATTCATTCCGAAGCACATCTTTCAGAGGTGCATTCGATGCATTTCGAGATTTATCTTAGCACGTCACTTGACGTCTGAGATTCTGAGTTTCGTTACGATTTGTTTTGTGATTCGAAGATTCTTTTCTGAGATCATGTCTCGATTTTCAATCGTAAAGTTTCAAATAAGTTAGTTTCGATCACTAATTTAATTGCAGTCTAAGTTACGCAGTACTGGCGTAGACTCAAGTTTAAGGATGACCGTTTCGAGAACAAGTTGGAGAGTCAACTACTTACGTTGTTATAACGAGTAGCGATCGCCGAGATTAGGGAATCGTGTTACAGTACGGTGAATAAACTCTCGTTTTTGGATGAACAATACGGTGACGGTGAATGCGGAAATCGAACGAGAGGTCTATGGCTGGCTCTACAACGTCCGTCAAAGCAGACTGTTGGAGATTGCTACAGTTGATCTGAAAGAAGGACGCACTCAATCAAGCTGAGACTGAACCAGGGCATTCTCGCCTCAGATGCTTAGACTTGTCATCAAATCATAAGGTAACCTGTGGAAGTTGGGGCTCCCAGTAGTAAATGCAATTAAGTGGCAGCGATCATAACAAGTGCTTCGAACAAGGACTGAAATGGCCTACGCTCAGAACTCTTGTATTTGTATAGATAACAAAGACCTTAAGAATAATGAGCAATTATGATGATGTCTTCTTTTTTAAATTCAATCAATATTTTGTACTTTGACTGGTTGATAATTAACTCTCAAGTCTTCAGAGGAATAGTCACTTTAGTTTTGTTTTTTCCGTGTGATTTTTTTTTGTGTGCATGGAAATGTTTACTAGTAGAGGGTAGTTTTTAAGTAATTTAGTCAATCTTATTTTGTAAAAAGGTTTTCCTGTAACAAGGAACTCCGTATGTGGGACATACGTAATTAAAAATAATACATACCCACAGTTTATTTTATTAAATTCGCTGAGATTTTTTATCTGTGTTTCATTGCTTGTTAACCCACTTATGACATTTTCCATTGTTTTGATGCTCCGAAGTGGGGTTCGATCATTTGTTCCCTCTTTATCCTTTTGTTATACACATATGCACACACACTATGTGCATGTGATATATTTTTTTCTTGTGATTGCATCCATACAAATATTAAATAAAATGTAAAGGTATTCTAGTGAATTTTATTACTATTTCCTCTCTTCTGATTTCAAAACATTCTATCCATTTTCCAATTCTATCTGAAGCCTGGATGTAGTAAAAGTAAATGAGAAATGCTTATTATTTGGAGCAAAATTATGTGATAAAGCCTGCAGGGGAACTTCTAATGTGAATTAACATGTGATGGGAGTAAATAGGAGAAATGAATTGAATCGTCTGCTCAAGGAAAAGGGAGGGGGGTTGAGCGCAATTTTGACGATACTTCTGGGCCTTCCCCGTGGCACGCTAGAGTGCATCTAAGGTAACCATTGGGTTTCTAGGAGTGAACTATCTGTACCTTCTTTAATCTGTGGGACAGTAGACCTCATCTAACAGACCAAACTTGCCTGATATCTGTAAAGTTAGGATGCTCACTTTCACTCAAGCTAGCACCCCTACCCTAGAAAAACCTCAAACAAATCAATATCAACCATGGGATGATTTTAGACTAATTGTAGACTACACAATGACATAATGTTAACCCAAAATTCTTTCATTTACATTCTCCAGGAAGAAAAATGTTTATTAAATATAAGAAGTGAAAAGAATGAACCCTGTGAAATCTGAAAAGTAATCCTACTATTTTGGACTACTTTTAGACTATAAGTTGGTGTGATTTTTAATAAAAACTTCTATCATTTTCACTGTCCTGGGACAATAGTATTATTGAAAAAAAAAAAAAAAGTTATAAAATCTCCTCAAAACATTCTCAGTATTTGTTACTACTTTTACGCTTCATTTCTTTTAGTTTTTTAGTTCTCTTTTAACCACTTTATTATTTGCTTATTCAAAGATAAAAAATGATAATATAAAATCAAACAAATCATTAAAAAACAATGAATTGTGTTAAATTTAAATGAATTATAGAGTAAATAGTTGGTAAAGCTAAATTCCATCTTATACTCACTTGACAATTATAAGAAATAAGTTATAAACAGAAATGTTAAATACTATCAAGACAACAGACACTCTAGATAATCTTTAGAGTAATTGTTGCTTAATGGTAGAGGACACATTGAGAAGGCAAATTTAATCACATGCTCTATTCATGAATTCAAAAATTATTAACAATATTCAAACAAAAAATAAGAATGATACCACAAAATAATTACATTAATTTTATGTCAACCTGTATGTAATTCTTCTTATTTTATTTACAAAGAGGAAAAATATGTTAATTCTCATGAAAAGACGAAATATTTTTAAAAATTTACAAATAAATACAGAAAATTCACTCTTATTATAGACTAGATATTTATGTAATTTGTGAACGCAAATTCTATAGTTGGCTTATTGCAGGAGATTAAAATGTTAATAATGAAGCCGTAAGAATTAAAATATTGAATAGCGTACTTAACTTATACATTCTTTTGAACTTATTATATAATATGTTAAAACCAAAAAGCTTCATATTTACTCAATGGAGCTGCGAAAACAAAATTTTAAAAACTACAATGGATTTCAGACAACGAACGCGCGTTAAAACCATTCCCTTAATTATTTTAAGTTGTGAGTTGATAACTAACATCACAAACTGTTAAACTAAAACGATTTATTAAATACGTGAAAGAACATGTAGCACTTGTACGTGCGTCCGTGGCGACGGACAGCGGAAGAAGCAAGCAGAAAAGGCGAATTTTATTTGGCTTGGGGTAGTGTCAGCAACTATCGAATGAGAAATTTCTAGTCATACATAATAGATTGTATAATTCATATTGGCCATTTGTTATAGTCAAATTCCATTATATACTAACTTGATTAATATAAATTTATAAATAAACTAGTGGTGAAAACCATTGCACTACCACAACAATTAACGTTCATCATATAATCTAATATAATGTATTACATTTATGAGTAATAAGTAATTAGAGACTTACAAACTTTTATGGACGAATACTTTGCACTTACTTTGTCATATACCTTTCTCCGTCTGCAGCAATGAGTGAAAAAATTATATAATGAAAGGGTTGGTTTAGTCCTCTATACAAGTATTTTAGTCTTCATGTACTCTATTCGAATCATTTATTACAGAAATCCTTCAACTACAATTGACAGAAAAGTCATCTCCAATTTGCAAATTCAGTCGTTTGGTTTTTGGAGGTTAGCTAGGTAGGATTTATAATCTACTTCTAATGATAAACAGATTATTAAAATCCATGCGATCTCAAATCAAGCACATCATCTATATTATTATTCAAGCTTTTTGAAACAGTAACCTAATGTGTAACTGTAGAAGACAAAAAATATTTTGCTGGGCCTATATTAAACTTTCAAGCGCAATGCCGCAAATGCAGATGTAAAGCATACTTATTGCACATTACGAACAGAAAATTGAAGCAAAATCGTGGGAGACGTTTTTGAGAAATTTCAAAAGAGTACTTTGACCTTCATGTGACGCACCTTTTGAATAAGTAAAAAAATAGAGCTCGTGCATCGACTACAAGTAAATCCTACCGTAAATACGAAATGTGAAACAAATGTATTCATCCATTTACTCAGAATCGCTGCGCACAGACGGACAGACGGACGTTTTGCCAAAAACCACTTTTTCTGAATCAGGAATCACCAAAACGGACACTTCCGCCAAAATATTACTTTCGATTTTTTTCACAGTTACAATACTTTCTATGTATTACATATATGAGTAAAAAGTTCGAATCTTAAGACAATGAACACGACACATATAGCCATTGAAATTATTGAAACTAATTCAAGACTACACATAATATTTGTTAAAACAAATTTTTTTAATGCGTCAATGCGTAAAGAACAGTAGTAACTTTTACTACTACTTAACATATATTATTTACAATTATTAAAATATTTAATAAAATATAATGATTAATTGAATCATATGTTTAGTAAAATATGTTACTGTTCTATCAGTTTTATTTTGTCGGCCGATCACATCTGCGGCGATATCTATTCGTGTATGGCCCGCTAATCTGTTTTCGAGAGACGAGCTTTGACACGTACAAGGCAAGAAACTTACACAATTGTCAAATACATTGGAATATCTTTCGTAGAGTATTCTTTGGCCTCTGTCATATGACTTCACCTGACCACAACTCGATTGTTAAAGTTGGTCAAGGTGTTGTTGGAAGACTTGCCCCAATCGCTTGATTAAGTTGGAAAAAATCCAACGAACAATATGATCAAATATTTACTTTTTATTAGCGCAGTTGCTGCAACAGGTAAGATATCTATTCGATAGTTAATTTGGTGTGAAAATTTCATGGTTATATCGTATGTCTCTTTTCCAGTGTATGGATCAGGTGAAGTCACTTTCATTAATAGCCCAAAAAGCATTAAATTTCAAGGAAATGAAGCTGTAGATCAAAGTCTTTTGAAAGAAATTTATTCTGCTTCCTTGGGTTTTACCACCAATGAGGTGAGAAAGTAAAATGTTGTTTAATATATTAAAGAAGCGCTTGCTTTCTGTCTTATGTTTTTATATTCTTATGTTATCGAAGGGCAGTACATAGCGTTTTAGGATACATCTTACAGTTCACATTATTATAATTATTATTACTTTATTGCCCCCAATGTCATATGCAGTTTGCATGTATTTTTTTAGACTTAGAGTAGCACACTGTTATAATGTATTGATAGCATTTTCGCTTTCTATGTCCGGTTGAGTAGAGGTTTGATTTTCCACTCAGCCAAACTGGGTGAGAATTTTAGCTGAGGTTTTCCTCACGAGTTACAGACCAATGTCAGTTCTCTACCTTACATTCCCTGGCAAACCCATCATCTGTCCTTCCCAATTGCTGTCCCACATTATGTGGAAGTGAAAGCCTCATAGCCTGAACCTCGTCACATCTAAAAATACAACTAAAATTAATAAATAAGGAAGATTATAGAGAAAATTAAAATTAATTATGATAATCAATAAGATTATATTAAGATATTCATGTTGGAAGAACAGATCAATGTACCTCTTTCCACAACAAAATTGCAATGATACAGCACTAACCCATCTCGTATTTGTCTTAATTTTCAGGATAGTGATTGGTCAGGTCTTCTAGTGATTAATCCCTTCCATTATGCCGAAGCAATTGTGACCTTAGTTGTGGAGGGTATTGAAGATATAATAAATGTCAAAGGGCATACTTTTAGTATGAACACCAATGAAGATGAGGATGTTACATGGTTGATGTTGGAGCGACGAGTGAGAAACCGTTTCCCTTCTCAAAATAACACACTCATGCGTGTTGAGCTGTCTGAAGGGCCTGATGCAGTAAGATAATATCTTCTTTCTTTTAAAATTTGCTTATTTATTTTTCAGCATTGGGGGTAAATAACAATTTTCATTCTATGAAGCAATTGGTATGTAGTTTTCATTTTAAGTCTCGATTTTTTATCCACAAATCTGAATAAATTCAGTCTAACCCAGTTGTTGAGTTAGTTTTATTTTATTGATAATTCAAAGGAAGGAAATAATATGACTATACATGTTGGTATAATTAGCCAATAATTGTTGTTTTCATTCTGAAACAAGTCTATTATACACCTTCAGGATTAGCTAGTTTAAAACCTCCTTATTTTGTGTTACTATTCTAGTTTCTTTCTGGATCAATATGACTTTAAATTTAGACATTTGAATAATGGGACTTCAACTGTTGGTAACTGCTCTTTGTTATATCAGTATCACAGTCGAAAAACATCCTTGTTGTTTTTGATCTGACTGTTAGATGAGTGGAAAGAAGATAGAATTAGTCTGACCTGATACTCTTTTGATGAGATAAATGAAAGATTTTTTATTTAGACATTTTGTTGATTATTAAGTCTCTGAAACATACATTTCTATGTGTTTTATTATTTCAGATCAGATACATGGTCATATGCTAAGTGTGATAAAATTTTAATAGTTTTATTAATGTTGAAATTCTTTCCCAGCTTCTAATACATACAGGAAAGTTTCATTTGATGTATTTAAACAATTAAATTTACTATTTAGGTTAATGTCAGTGCAGACAGTTGTTTTAACAAAAAAAATATCAAGAAAATGTTGTTGTTGTTTTTACCAACTCAATCCACCGCCAAAACATACTTCAACATTGAAACAATTGGAATGTGTTAATTGAAGCTTCTGTATTATTTTGCTATCATTAAGTAATAATAATTCAGACTTTGAACTTTAAAGAATTTTTATTTCTTACAAGTAAAGAAGGGATGGGTATTTTTAGTTAGTAAAACCAACTAGTAGTATTTATTTATTGCTTTTATATGTGACAGTGTCGCATGTCACTTATGCGATTGCAATAACAAAAAAATTCTTTAGAAGTAATAAAAATTCACAGGTTACACTTATAAAACAGTACTCTTTGCACTCAAAGGCATCTTTAAAATGTCACTTACAAATGTGCAGTGCAGTGAGATTAGTGTGACCAATTACTTACACAACTCTTAAAGGCATCTTACAAATAACAATGGAGAATGATGAATAGAGCTCAGAATGCTATGATCCAGCATAATCCTTCAGCTCAGCGAACGTTTTGCATTGAGAGGATGAAAGCTTGCTTAATTGCTGATAGTTTTGTTTTTTTCTTATCTGATTTTCTATTAAGTATTTGTATCAACTTAACTTGATAGATGGCAGATTTGTACTTTTGTTTGTTAAAGTACTTTACTTCAGTATTCTTTCTAAAATGTATACCCTTTCTTCACTTGTATTTTTATGGCAGGAAATGAATGGAACAGAAACAATGTGTGAGAAGAAATACTTTTATTTTACAAAAAATTTTATATAATATCAATGTCAACAACAAAAATGTTTAAATTAAATTTTGCTTGAACTTTTTCTTTGTATTGAATATTTCAAAGCATAGTCATGGATGTAATGCTGGGTTTCCTTAACAAGATTTATAATAAAATTTATTTTTTCTTTATTCTGCATGTATTTTAGGACACAAAACAAGGATTGAAATATTTTATGTAATATAACACAATAAATATAATGACCTTAAGGCCATTAAATATATTTAATAATTTTAGATATAAATGAACATAAATAATACTAGTGATTGACACCTCACAGTTATTGTAGAGTATACAGCAAAGGGAACTCTGGTACATAACACAAAAATTTATATTTTTTGCGGGAAATTTTGTAAAAAAATATTTTTAATATGAAGTTCTTTTGCAAAAACTTTAACTCATTCTGAAAGTCTAAAACAAAGAATTTTTCTCCAAATGGTGCTATTTTCATTATTTGCCATAGTACACTGAAATTAGCAACACTTTGAAATGAGTACACTCGATACTCCAACTGATGAATATAAAAAATAATCTTTTGTTTACATTGTTGCATTGTATGAGACCAGAAGGGATACCCAAAGGCTAGTGTAGCAAAAGCAGTGAAGAAAAGAGAGGTATCTCTGAAAAATTAATTATTAATTGTAGGTCATCTCTTAGATAATGATTACTGCCAGGTACAGCTCTGTCAGGAGCCATATGTATTGTGCCATATCAGAGATACCCTCTCCACTGCCAAAAGTGCTGTCTATACAATAAAACCATATTCTATACATTGAATAGTGATAATTGTACACACACAATTTTATTTATTTTTTGTGTCAATCCATATTTGTCTGTTACATATGTATCACAAGAATGGATGTTTTATAATTAAGATTAATGTATATTCCAGTCTGCCTCAAACTGATGAAGGGAATTGGTACAAGTAAAAGCTTATTGCTTTTGTGGTCACGAAATTGGGTATAGCTTTCATATTGTTACTATTCTGGCTACTTGTACATAAAAAACTATTGCTAGCTACTTGTTCAAACAATGTTTCTAAAGTATGTAACAAGTCATTAGAAATAGTTATTCTAGTAATATCTAGTCATATTTTTACCATTTAAAACTTCGGTTTCATAAAAGTTTGTTTGAAATTTAAATGGCAACTTGTAATTATTATGTACTGTAAGAAGTATTATTAGTTGCAGTCATTAATATCATGCTTTAAGGTTTATCAGTGACAACATGTGATTTAATCAACAGGTGCTGTTTAATTGTCTTCTATTTTCTATTACTTCCCTCTATTTTCTCTTACACATTTCATCTTATTCACTTTATATTGTGACTAAATGAAATAAATCTCCTCTGTGGCTCAGTGGTAGCTTTCTAGCTCATCACCAAGTCATGCCAGGTTCAATTCCTGATAGGGCCAGAAAAAATTTGTAGCTTTTCACATTAATGTCCCAGTTCATAGCTGCAACTACTGAAAAGCAAGTTTAATGCAAAGAAGTGACCACCTGTGCATGTTAGGGGTAGAAAACAGCACTCTTATAACTTTAGTGTACTTGTGAGTTCTGTATTATATTTCATGAAGGAATTAAATAAAATTGACTTTGGAGTGAAACATTATTTTATATAGGATGTAGTTTGAATAAATCTTTGCCCTAGAAATAGGATCTAATGTTTTGAAAGTTAAACACAAAAACTGTTAATATTTTTTAAATTATTANCCCCCCCCAAAAAAAAAAAAAAAAATTGAATGTGTTCTGGATCCATGTTAATGTAGAAGAAATGTACCCAAATTTTAAGTGTTCTTTAATTTTTTAAAAATTTTAATTCCAGATTCAAGTACTACTATTCTTAAGTAGAAATTTTGTGGTACCATAATTTTTTGAAATCGGTAAAATGAAATTGAAAAATTAAACACTTCTATTGCAGTTGGAAAAAACAATTTCTCAAAATGACAACTTTCAAGCTCGTGATATTACATTTTACTTTTGATTTAATTAACTTGCTTTGCTTGATTAGAGTTTTATGCTGGGAGCTCCAGCAAGCTAGCTAGTAGGTTTCACCTGCAAATATTGTACGGAGCTTCACTGTAATCACCAAGTTTGGGTATCTCTTAAGCATTAACAACTATGTCATTGTTATTTACAATCCAATGTGTTCTAATGGAGAAAACTATTTTTAACATAGTATAATACGCCAGATATGAATAAAATTGTGATTGTCTTTACATTTGAGTCGGGTATCATGATGAAACCATTTTTAACATGAAAATGCTTTCATTTTGTTGACATTTTGATAATTTTATGAAATTAAAAAATTATATACATGTAAACTTTTTCTGAAACTGTTCCAAGACCTCTTGTTGACAGTTTCTGTATAACTCATTTGGCACTTGAGTTTTAGCTGACATACTTTGCTCTTAAATTATTTTAAAATACCATATATCCTGAAAGTTAGTTATGTTTTTTATTTCAATTACTTAACATGTTGTCTACTGTTTTTAGACTTCGTCAGGTGGATTATCGATGTATAAATTTATTGTGGATACATGGCAAGACAACTGATTAAGTAGCTGCAGTATCTAAAAGCTGTAGCAAAATGTAATTGAAATTTAAAATGTATTACTTATCAACCATTGTTTTATTTTTAATTTATTGAATACTAAAATGGTAGAAGAAATAATTTGTATAAAACTTCAAGATCAATCTTTGATCTTAAACTATTTAATAGGCATATTGACTTAACCTGAAGTAAATTATATAAACTGTTATACAGTGGAGACTCTTTAACTCGAAATCCTCTCTACAATGAAGAAATTAGCCATTCCCTCCCGTTGAAGTACAAAAAGCCCTACAACTCGAATTATTTAGATGCTATAACTCGAACAATGTGATTTCCCTGTTATACTATTCATACATATCATGCTCTGTAACTCGAACTATAAATTTAGCGGACTCCAAACTCCAAGCAATAGTTTCATTGTCATCAATAACCAATTTCAGGAAATGATTTTGTACTTTCATTAAAAGATGTAGTGATATCGAGGACAATATATTTAGTGCCTTGTTTGCAATCAAAAATACAAATGACAAAGAATGTGTTAATTCCTTGACTCAAAAGAAAATTACAGAGTTCTTTTAATATGTGCATATTTTCAAGTTGTTCCTGTACCATAAAATAATCTTTCTTGTGTACAACACAGATGTAGTAAAATAAATCTCATAAGTCAATTTTTTTTTCTAATGATTTTAATAACATATACCTCCATATGTCAAAATGGATATTGTTAAAAACTCCTTATCTCGAAGTCCTCGATAACTCAAAAACTCGTTAACTCGAAACTTGTAACCTTTCCCTTGAAGTTTGAGTTAAAGAGGCTCCACTGTATTTTATAAAGATAAGTAAACTGTTGGTTTTCTTAAATAATATCTTATAATATTGTTTTTCACTAACTTTCTTTTAAAGTCTTTAAAACAATAGGAAACCTCATTCACATTTTATCAATAAATAATAGGAAGAACTCTTCATGGAATGGGTAACACAGCATCTTGGGTATTTAGTTTAATATTACTTTAAGACCAAATTTTGGAGAATTTGGATTGCCCAAACAGATGAAATGTTCATGGAGGTATCTTCAGTGTATAACATAATGTGTATTATTACTTTTACTTACTGTCTCAAACAATTCATATTGTTTCTTACTTTTCATGCTTTTTTTGTGATAACTAACTTTCTTGTGATAATACTTATTACTTTTGTTTCTCCGGCTCTAGCTCTACTTTTTTATTTACTTTTATTTTGTTAAATATTAATATTTTAAATGACAAATATTTTTTAATAAATCAATTATTTAAAAATGTTAACAGGTAGAACCGTACTCACGCATTCTTGGGGACATTGACTTTCCTATTCTACCTGAAGTCACATTTCTTGATTTAAATGTAACAGAAGACAGAGATTTTGTCTCAGAATGTGCACTACTGCAAGAATTGGTGAAGAAAGTAAGACAAATGAGAAAACACAATTTCGTAGATATATCAAATATTTCAATTTGTCAAAAATAAATATTTTAAGTAATTTTATTTTTTTGTATCTGAATGTGGTTTATTTTTAAGGTTCGTGATGGTGTTACCCATGATGGCATTCCTGATGTATACTGGTTTGTTTCAAGAGGATTGCACGGTGTGTTGGATTTGCATGGAGAAGAGTCGCTTGCTACAGAAGAAGCCAAACAACTTCTCATTAATATTATTGATGACTTGACTGCTGCATTCAATACTGTTTATGATGGACATGTGGGTATTTCATAAAATAGTATAATGTTCTTACACTTTTATTGTCTCATTTTTTATATTATTATGTTCTTCTCTTTGCTTAGGTTCTTATATCTCTGATCACATCTGATGTTGCTCACACAAGGCAAGTTAGAAGTGCTGGAGAGTATGATGTGAGTAACACAATAAATTGTATGAATTTATAAAAATGACCTGTAAATACTAGAAGGATATTAGTTTAATGCGAAAGAGGAATTCTATTTAATAATTTTTAACAGTGCTGTGTGACTTATCTTAGCCTGTGGGCCATTACTAAACATTTTGTTTGATGGGGACAGAAAGGGATGGGGTTTGGCAACATTTTGACCAATGAATGAAACTAATTGGCCATGTTTATTTATTTGTAACAAATATTTTGATTCTCAACAACAAATTTGTATTATTTCAAGCTGGAAAAATTGTGGTTTTTTAATTTTAGTTTTTTGAATATTTAGTAATGTAATTTAAAAAAATTCATATTGTTGTATATGATGGGGTGATTCCAAATACAATTTTCTATTTTCTCTTGCCAGATGTGCCACATTAAAAATTAATTG
This sequence comes from Laupala kohalensis, assembly GCA_002313205.1. Classification (NCBI taxonomy): domain Eukaryota; kingdom Metazoa; phylum Arthropoda; class Insecta; order Orthoptera; family Trigonidiidae; genus Laupala; species Laupala kohalensis. The sequence goes on along the minus strand of NNCF01126580.1, from coordinate 1,160,618 downwards.
AGTAGCATAGATTTATAACACAAAGTTGTGCCCCATTGTTTCATGAAAAATGTAATGAAAAATGTACTAAAACTCGCGGGCTACTAGCACTGTTTTATAATCTACTTAATATATTTAATAGAGAGTTGGGAAATGGAATTCTTCATCTGTATTTAGAGGGTTCTTCTACTCCTTTATATTTCTTTTTGTACCTTATTCACTTTCTCCTTATCTTCTTTTTAAACTTTTCTCAGAATAATTATTTAATTTTACAGTCCCAGAGAGGAAATGCGTCTCTTCCTGATAATCTTGCTGTTGATTATGATGAATTGTATCCAATCATCTTTAATATTACCCTTTGGTTGATGGTATTGCTTGTTATGGCAGTCATTTCAGTCAGTAGTAAGTACACTAGATAAATATTATTTCATTAATATTATGCTGCATTTCGGATTAATTGTTTGCATTTAAATGAATGAATTGATATTCTATCCAACTAAGTACATTAGTACATATCTTTATTGTGGAAAAGAAGTTCCCTTTTGGAAATTTATGCAGTTTTTGTGAATTGTATAATCTTGTACTATGATTTTTTTTCTTTTGTGAGAAAATAAGAGGGCAAAAAGGTTACTAGATGTTTGTTTGATTCAGAAATGATTTATTCAGTAAAATATGTTGAATCATTAATAGCTTTGCAGTAATTAATTTATAAATGGGAATTTAAAAATTTACTGATTAAATATCAGAGTACATTTATTTGAAAAAATGTTCAGGAGATATATACATTTTACTGAACACTTCATGATCTCTTTTATTCTAGACCTATTGGTTATAAGACTGTGGATATGGATCGTAAAATGACAATTATCGTTATTTAACTTGTTTATACTAATATTTGAGATGATGGTAGTTCTCTAATATTTGTGCATATTGCTCTAACTTTCATTCATGTGGATAGAACTCTCATGAATGACAGGTGTCCCCTGCCTAATTCAAAATTATTAATATTGAGAACAGAATTCTTATAAAATAAAAAATAATACACTTTGTACTTCATGCAATAATTTGGTTTTTGTTTTGCATGTTTAGGTTTTTATGTTGTACATGTTTCATTATTATTATCTGTTTTCAGTTGGCTTCCTCCATATGGACCCTGGAAAAGATTCAATTATTTATCGAATGACAAACATGAAATCTATGAAAAAGGACAATTAGGGAATACTTAATTTATTAAAACCAAAAGTGAGGATGGTATTAGTAGTTTGTCCATTTGTATTTCCTAATTAGTTGTAATTTTTTGGATGTAATAAAGCTAAATGAATTTCAGGAGAATGTTACCAAAAAAATTGTGTTCCAATTCTAGATACGTACATGTTGACTATGAATGGACTTCTCTAAAGGTGTGTGTACATATATGTATAATTGTAGTCTATTTGTAGAATGGTGTATAAAATTAATGATTGAGATTCTACTTATTGATAGTAAGGTTAATTTTTTTTTGTAATGATTTTGTTGTACCATATGTTTAAAATAACTAAGTATTATTGAATCATGCTGTAAATGTGTAATAATGCAATATTGAGGGTTAACTTTATATTAGTATAGTTTGAGACTTAATTGTTCATCCGTATTTGTGTGAGGTTACAAATGTTCCTTACATTTTATTGTTATTGTACATTAGTTGAATATTTTATGAAGTAAATAATTGAGGAATAGGAATTATGTGCAGTTTGTTTCAATCCTTGTATGTGTTTCTACTTTCTTTCACTGATCTATCTCTACATTCAATTTATTAATATCTTGAAGACTATTTGTTAAAATAAAATATGTGCTCTAAAATAATGATAGATAGTTACAAAATTTTGAAATAAGTTCCTTTTGTTTCAATTGGGATGTTCTTGAGGCTACATCCCTCCTTTAATGTTTATACCTCTCTATATGTATCTGTTGGTTGAAAGTAAAATGTTCAGAGCGTGAAATTCTAATTATTGCTGGTCCTAAGTTCCAGTTTTTTCAGTTACCTCTATGAAATGAACATTAGTTTCTTTATACATGAAATAAAGCTGCTGTTGATGGCTGTGACAGTTGTAATATAGAGTACGGGTAAGTATGAAAGAAGATAGTTGAGATGTCGCTCAATAAAATGTGGAATGACCTTGAGAAGCGAGGATGCTGCTGAATTTTTGACTATTATATTTTATGGAACTTAATTGAATCAAATATTCTAGCCAAGCGACTAAATCCTGATAGCCCCTAGCATGCTTGCTTGCCACCGAGTGACTCCAGGGTCAATTTCCGGTGGGTCCAGGAAATAAATATTGTGTCCAGTTGCCCTTCAACCATTGCGAGATCTCAAAATTAAGGCCACAAACTATATTTGTCTTCTTGATTACGAATCTAGGCATTGATGAATCACACTTTTCAGCCGGAAGGTCAGCCCATAGATCGTCAATCACATCAGAATGAAAATATGTATCAATACCCAAACACAGATTATTTGTTCATTTATGTAAGTTACACTAATTGTAAAATGAAAATTAATCCCAAATCTGTAGTTATATGATAAAATATTACTACTCACTCCACTGGGCACAGCAGATGAAGTATACCATGAGTTATCCATGTATGCAAAATACTTTATTGAACATCCAATTATAACTGATATTAGAAAGTATTCTACCATTAAACATTGAGATCCTTCTTCCTTTCTGATAAAATTTTCAATAGTTTATTTTCACCACTTTACAACTTGAGATTGTCCTCTCACTCATTGGTATCTTTTGCTACTTGATGATGACCCATTTGTGAGGAGAGTAGCTCTTCTCTGACAGTGTCACCTACTAACTGATTTCAGAAAATACACGAGAATACAGAGACAAATTGGTCTGGCTGCAGATTTACCAACAATTCTCAGAAATGAAATGGATGATGTTAATAAACTTTTGAATTTTATGAATAGATAAAATCTATTCATAAATCCACAAGTTCTCGGGAGGGTTTAAATTTGTGTTATTCTTCCCTTTCTTTTTTCCTTTTATTCTTCCTTTCCATAGTTTGAAAATTATAATTTTCAGAATTTATTTTATTTTTGATATAATGTATTTGGCAACTTTACGTTTCTTTCTTTTCATCTTTGTATTTAGATATTTGTTGAATTCAGGAGGGTTTTTTTAGTGGGTATGGTCGAGATATTCGGCGAGTCCCACACACGGGGAAGAGTCACTACGGCACTTCCCTATGATGAGAAACTGCATTTTTTTCCCCACCTGCAAGGGCTCTAATGACGTTGACGAGCCCTAAAACCCCACACACAAAAAACAACTTGAGAGAATAGAATCTTTGTATATTAGGCTAAATCATTCAATACTAAAAATATTCTATAGTTGTCGGTTAACTTTAACTTACGATTGAAACAGTTCATCCATTTTTTATGTATATGTTATTTTTGAGAACTTATCTGTGGAATTTAAATTGTTCTATTATTTTCGTATTGCAACACGAAGAACGGAAGAGGAATGATGAAGATGAAATCTATTGAATACGACATCGTTTCAATATGCATCTGAAAAAAACGTAGATTTCGGGTTAAGTTTTAACCGACCCCACGAAAGCCGAAAATTTTTCGGTCTTGTCAGCCTTTTAGACCACTACAGTCTCCGGTGTAGGAGATGCTCCCCCTTCCTTACGCAAAGGGAATAGAAGCTGGCATTTTAGTTTAGCACTCAATAGTTGTTGAGAGAAGAGGGACAAAGTTTATTTATACAAGACTTCCGTAAAATTGTGTATATATGTGATAGTTATTTGGACCGCTGCTCTGTTGCTAGGACAGCACTGTTGCGCGAATACCGATGCAATCTGGTCTTAGCTTTCCTGTGTCGATCAATGATAACCGGAGTAGAATAACATTGTATGGCCCTGATTGCAATCAACATTTCCCCATCTCTTGCATGATTGTGTTGTCTTATGACTCACATTAATTTAGTTTTATGTGTACCCAACTTTGGCACGGTTGTGTACATTAATTCTGTAGCCCCATCCTGGCCCGGGTTTTGCTCCGGTTTTCCTTCGGATAGAGGCGGATTTCTTATACAGGTTATCTAGGCTTTGTCTAGGGGCGTGTTTATTGTAACAAATCGTGAATTTAGTGGGTTTTTTTCAACTCTTATGTTTTTTAAACACTATACTCAGAATAATCTATAGTTCGGTAATAACTTGTACATGTAAATTTACAAACATATTGACATTCTATTAGTATTATAACTCGCAGCTAACTTTTTATCTTATCTAGGAATTTTTGCTGAAATTTTTGAATTCGCCTCTGCCTTAGGGCCTTTGATAGGAATTGATGGGATGGTCCCTTGCTTGCTTCCGGAGAGTAAATTAGTTTATTGTCCTCCACGTGACCATATGAAGTTTGTACTGCTTTTTTGACATTAATTAATTAATTAATTAATTAATTATGTACTTTCTATGTATTAAAAATTACAGTTATTTAACGGATCTCTACTCCCATCAGTTCTTTAAAATATTCAAAAAGAGAGGCTAATAAATCGAAACTCAAATTCGACATTAGGAATAATAATAATAAAAATAATAGTATAGTAGTAAGTGACAGCCCTAAATGCTGCCGCCTCCAGGTCCGAGTCTGATAGTGAAATTCCTCTTGAATCATTTACAGTAATAAATAAGATTGTGTGGTTAGAAAATTATATTCTAACTATATACATTTTGTTCAGCTTTCTCCCATAATGTGATGGGAATTGCGAAGGAATGTCTTGGCACTTGAGGTCTGGAAGTCTGGAAGAGTAGGAACAGTTGCGAAGTTGGTGACGTCATTCTAAGTAATGGCGACATCTCATGGGGTGACCGTAAATGGGAATGGGTGGAGCCATGAATAAGGTCATCCGCCCATCCGCAGATGAACGTGGCTCCGTATTAAGTGGAAATTTATAGAGAAATTGGTGTTATTTATAGATGAAATACTTGGATCTGAGTTTACCAGAGAAGTATTGAATTTCTAGGTTTCTTTTCTTGGCGAAATGAATTAATTTTTAATAACATATCACTTCATGCGATATACAGAAGCGAATTACTTAATACCATATCCGCTACTGTTGCGAAATTATCACTTCGGGATTTATTTTCCAGGTTGAAGACCGTCATCTTTCTCGCTGTCTACACAGTATTTTCTTCAGTAATCAGTTTGTGAATTAACCTGTCACAAATGCCAGGGTAAGTTGGGTTGCTGTAGTTGTATTACTGAGATATTGCTTGAGTTGAATTCTGTTGGAGCTGCAGAGTGAATACTTCTTCTCTTTTGACATGGGATGAACCGTCTGCTGTTATGAAGTTGTAAATATTAATGCTGGAGAATAGTAAAGATACGGCCAAAAGTGGCATTGGTAGGAAATATTGACTTTTAGATAAGAAGGGGGGGAAGATAAGCTTTCAAGACCTCTCTATCTGAGGATATGTATTAACTTCCTGAGATCCCATTTAGAATCGGTTCTTGTCTCAATCTTGCTCCACAATGGATCATTTTCAGTATCCCAAAATTGTTTCTGCTTTACGTGAATTAGAACACAGTGAAATTAATTCTTGTGGAAATCAAATTTCCAAGTCTAAAATTAATCGTAGTCCTGTTGATGACCCTGATTCCTCATATTGCGACTATGAGGACCTTGATTATAGTTCTAATATTCATGGTTTAATATACCAATTGGAAAAAACCAAATCATCAGAAACATATTTACATTTTCAAAAACCTCTTCAATACAGAGAACATACTTTGAAGAATGAGCATCCTAAAATGAAACAGTTAGAATAATAAAATTATTTGAATTATGAATTGTGTAAAAGGAATTAATCCAAAGTATGGGTATTTCAGAATCGATATGTCTCTGGATAACATGTTTTGCTCCCGATGTGGGGATGGTTTTGAACCTCACGAGAAGATAGTCAATTCAAATGGTGAATTATGGCACACTCAGTGTTTTGTGTAAGTCAACCTTCTTTATTTAGTATATCTATTGGTTGTGAGATATGTTCCTAATTTCTTCTTGTTTTGTTAAAAGGTGTGCTCAATGCTTCCGACCCTTTCCAGAAGGCATTTTTTATGAATTTGAAGGTCGAAAATATTGTGAACATGACTTTCATGTACTCTTTGCTCCTTGTTGTGGTAAATGTGGTATGTTTTCAAAGTATTTTGGCCTTATTTCTGTAGTTCCAATTTCTTTTAATACTTACATGTAAAAGAGCATAATGATGGAAGTATAAAATAATTATTCACTTCTGACATAATTATTATAGTATTATCATACATCCCAATGTTTCTCAACAATACTCATTAATATTGTTTACCTAATTATTATATATTTGATCATTTTTCATTCATTTATATGGCTTATGCCAATTTACACAATTACAATGTAATAACTATTTCTAAAAATTTACAACAAAAATGGAGAAAAAACTAATATGGATTAGCAATTTCTGACCCCTTTAAGGTGAGTATTCAGAGTGATAAATAGAATGACTGGCCCCTCTTCCAATTTTTGATCAGAATATAATACTCTGCATATGTTTGTTTTATTTTTAAATGCACATAAATAACCTTACAAAAATTTTGATGAATTTGTGAGAGAGTATATTTTTAACTGCTTGAAACAGTTTATTTGAAATATTCAATAGGAATTATTCATTAGCCTCAAAATATTCATTAGTTTCAAAATATTTATTAGCTGTTAATAAATTACACAAATTCTAAGAAACAAAAACTTGCAAATATTTAATAAAATTTGAAATTGTTAGAAATTAATAAAAGAAAAGAAGTTATGAATTTAAGAGAATGTTGATTCCTTTACGAAGCATCACCCTCCTTGACATCATCCCAACAGTTTGGGAACTATTGATGTACATACTATGTTACTTTTGTTGCTGGTAAACATGATTATAAATGGCAATCAATTTAATGATAATTTTTCTGACAAAAAATTCATGGTTGGTATTTAAAATAAAAAATCCCTAAAGAAAGTTAATAGCAGATGTGGAATGATTGTATCGGTTCTTTGTGAGTTGAATGTGATTAAAATTTTGGTAAGTTTCTTTAAGGAAATGTTTGATATCAGAAACATGGTTTTTGCTTGTCATCTGTCTTCTGTTGTCAGAATGGTCTATTACAATGAAACCATTTGGACCAGGAAAAGATTGTAGATAGTTTGCTGATTGTAATCTATGTGTTTAACCAAAACATTTTCAGGATTGAGTTAGTGAATGGTCTCAACATCAGGTCAGAGGACCTAGTGCTTGAATATATTGTATTATGTATTTTTATTTTAAGCCAATCTGAAAAGAAAGATGTGTACTCAAATCTCCTATTAGGTCCTATAGAAATAAGCCTATGATTATAATAACTGTTAAAAATGTTACTAATTGACCTACATGATGTAGAAAAACCTTTATTGAGCATTGAAAAGTTTTCAAGGAAACTTGGGAATTAAGACTGCAAATAAGTACTACAACTTGATCATTATCTTAATTGATAAGGTAAATATTAAATACATATTTTTTTGCTTGACTAATTTTGTAAAATATGCAGGTGAATTTGTAATTGGTCGAGTAATCAAAGCAATGAATTCAAATTGGCATCCTCGTTGCTTCCGTTGTCAAATGTGTGATAAAGAGTTGGCAGATTTGGGATTTATTCGCAATCAAGGTCGTGCTCTGTGCCATGAGTGTAATGCTAAAGCTAAAGCAGTTGATCTTGGAAAATATGTTTGTCATAAGTGTCAGTAAGTAATTATTTTCATTATTAGTTCATACCATTTACCCTTACAATTATTGTTGAAGTAAACAAAATTTATGTCTAGTACTAGTTTCTTAAGTTGACCAATGATTTGACTTCTTGCAGTGGTCTTATTGATGATAAACCTTTGCGTTTTCGAGGAGAAGTATACCATCCTTATCACTTCAATTGTACTGCATGTGGTGTAGAGCTTAATTCTGATGCTAGGGAAGTGAGGAGCAGACCTGGTTATGCAGCAAATGAAATGGTTAGTTTCTGCGTTTGTATAAGATTTTATTGCTTGAATACTTTTACCTTGAGATGATCATGAAATTTTTGTATGTTTGCAGAACGAATTGTATTGCCTTAGATGTCATGATAAGATGGGCATTCCTATTTGTGGAGCTTGCAGACGTCCAATTGAAGAAAGAGTTGTGACAGCTTTAGGCAAACATTGGCATGTTGAAGTGAGTAACAAAATATTTAAAATCTTTTTAGAAAATTGACATAAATTAAAATTGAAAAAAACTTATATTTCATTCTAAACAAATAATTGCAGCATTTTGTGTGTGCTAAATGTGAGAAACCATTTTTGGGTCATCGTCACTATGAGAAGAAAGGTTTAGCTTACTGTGAAACTCACTACCATCAACTATTTGGGAACCTATGTTTTGTGTGCAATCAAGTTATTGCTGGTGATGGTGAGTGGACTTTTTGATTTATGTTGTAATAACTATTTTTTTTTTGATTAAGCATCATTATTGTTCTTCAAACACATTCATAATGCCTTGTGAGGAGTGATGAAAAATAGTGATTTCCATACTACAGATTTGTATCAATAAGATTTCTATTGATTTAAAAATAATGTTTTCTAAATTATTTGTTAATGTTTATTAATTACCATTGTCATTGGTTTTGAATTTTTCTTCTTTCCTACATGTAAATTTCAAGGAGTACATTCTAAATTTGGTGTATTAATATGTTTAAGAGTGATCTTTTATTGTTTATCCTAATTGTGTGTTCTTGCATATTTTATCCTTGTTGTGGCAAAATTTTTTAAGATCTAAAAATGCTTAGGAACTTGCAGCAGAGTCACTACAACAAAATAATACAATTTTCTCCAAGAATGTTTTTTGGGAGTACCCATGCACATTAACCTACTGATGACTGAGCATCTGATAAAACTGTTGACAAAAATATTACAATATTTTGTTAACTTGATGAACCTATATGAGGATGATAGATATGTTGCTATGTCAGATTTGCTATAATAATTGGTGCAGTTATATAACTAATAATTGGTATAATAATTGTCATGTAATAATTGCCATACTATGTGTAAGTCAGATATCATTAGTGCCAGTAATTTATTTACATTAGTAAAGTATACTTTTACTCATGCTTTTTGCTTTTTTAGATATACTCTTCCATATCTAGCAAAAATTTAACAACTCTCTTTGATTTATAACTCATTGTAGAATGTGACAGGAAAAATAGTCCTTAATTGATAAAATCTTGTCAATACATGTCATCTGATTACTTGAGCAAAAGATGATCTTCAATGATTCTTAATTTTTTTTTTTTTTTATTCCCTTACTTCAATGTTTTTATTCATTATTTGAAATCTGTTGTGCATATGATTTATACACAAATAAGATATTTTGTATTGAAAATATGAAAATGTAGATTCTACACTGGATAATCATATCAAATGACTCTCACTTATATGTGAAGGTACCCACAAACAAAGAATGTGTGTGCATTAATATCCCTTTATCTTCAGAACTGACTTACGACTTTCTGCTTGGAAGATTTCTCATTACAATTGTTTTGTTACATCATAGAAAAAGCTCTTAAAATGAACATACAGAAACAATTAAAAAAATTATTCATATATTAGCCACTAGGAAAGGTGAGACCATTACTTAGGGAGCAGAGTAGTGAAGGTTGCAAATACTCAGTATTCACTGTTTCTTGTCATGGTCATTGCATCTGGTGAACCTCACAGCCTTGAGTGACCTCAGGACTCAAACTTAAAAAGGGGATTGTGGGGTCCTGAGGAGACTAGAGATCTTGTCAATGAATGTGAATAGATTTAATCCATTCAGCAGGTTCTATGTCTCATGCACTCGGATGTCTCAGGCTCAGAGAGAGTGAGACTAAAGGGGAGTTGACCTACCATTATTGGGTGAGGTCAACTCTGCCCGAGCTCACGCTATCCTTACTACCAGAATCTCACTTCTAATTACACCTTCAGTATGTCCACAATAGTGATTGCCACCTCCTGGGAGATGGTGGGGTCAACCTACTCAACTCCTCTACTAACTTAAGCAACTTGGTAATTGTTGATAACTTGGTATTTCATGGATAAGGAGTTATTTTAAATTAGTAATCTCTAAGTACGGCCTGAACCTGATGGTAAGTAAATGACTGAAATGTTAGGTAAATGCCTGAAACGTAAGATAAATTAGTAGCTGGTTGTTGTGAGTTTTGTTAACTTGACATTTGCCTGTACCATATAATATTGTTTTGTATGTTTACATGTGCCTGTTTGATAGTTTATTTCATGCTATTTATTAAACTCTGTCTGGTAGGTTGGTAAAGCTCTTGTTGGGTAGTCATTAGTTAAATTTCAGTTGGTTTGTTATGTTCTAAGATAAAGATAACACATTGAAATAATATTATATTATATTAACATGTACATTATAGTATATTATATTATATATGACAAGCAAGACAAATTGTCATTGGAATCACACCCCAGGAAACTCCCGTTTCTCCTCATATGTTAAAAGTGTGAATGGAAGATGTAAGTTATACAATCTTTTATTAAAGCAGCTCCACCATGTTCCTGAAATTTCTTTATGAAGTAATATGTGTAGGGTTTTTTAATATCTAGCCATAAATAGCAATATTTATTTCAGATTTGTGGTTATTTATGTTTTGCTTTAACTTGAGCCTAATAATTGTTTTCTTTTTCAGTGTTCACTGCCATGAACAAAGCTTGGTGTGTTCATCATTTTGCCTGCTCTGTATGCGATCAAAAAATGAATCAGAAAACAAAATTTTATGAATTTGATCTGAAGCCTGTCTGCAAGAAATGCTATGAAAAGTTTCCCAGTGAATTGAAACGACGACTTCGTAAAGCTCATGAGCAAACTCCAAAGAAAGTGCCTCTATAAATGTAAGCTTTGGAGATATGACACTAATTCTATTTTCATGAGCCTGCTCCATTGTTATAACGTTCTATTTTTGTGTTATCTCAGAAGGTTATAATTAAAGAGTCACAAAATATTATTTCATCTTAGGGATGAATATATTTTTCTGTAACTGTCTTAACTGAAATAGAAAATAACTTGCCCAATCAGAACTTTCTTTAGTCCATTTTGCAAACATTTATTTAGATGTGGTTACTAACATTTTTAATTTTCTCATCTTCTTTTTCTTGTTCATCGTTGTATTGCACACTATAAAACAAATTTCAAGAATTCCTGTATCATTATCAGTTTGAACTTGGTCTACAATATAGTTGCCATGATGGACTGTAAGAAAGAAAAGGTGTTTTTTTTCTATTTGTGACGATAGATTCTTATATTATTCCTAGTCTTATATGTGTGTGTTTTCAATATGTTATTTGAATGTAAAACAAATGTTTGGTCATCTTTTTAGGTATTAACAGAGTACTTTTAAATTGTAGATCAAATTAAGAATACTTTTTAAAGTTATCCATGAGCACAACTTGTCCATCATGATTTGGAAATTCAGATTTTATTTGCATATAATTCAGGAAACACATTTGTTTTTTAATGTTGGATGTTTTATAAGAATTTTGGTAAAGTATATGCGTTAGTAATTCATCAGTATCAAGTTTTTGTCTCCAGAAATATTTAACATCTATATGTTTTTAGCTTCTGGATTTGTCTGAAATTTAATGGTTTCTTAATGGAAATTTAATGATTGTGTTTTTAATTTCTGTATGAAATAATTTTTAATACAAGTGCAAAACATCTTGGTAGTTCAGAAGTGGTTAAAATTTGAAGATTGTAATCTAGTATTGTTTCGTATATATCTTTAAAATATATTAGCTATGAAATGTGGTGCTTTCATCCTTGTCAATGAATGTGAATAGATTTAATCAACAGCTTACCTTAAAATATTCCTTCATATATTTTATTTATTTTTCATAATCTTGAATAATTGTAATGCTCCTAATATTATTTAATATAATCCTGCTGGTTCATACCTTTCATTGTGAAATATTATTTCTGATATACATTACCAACTTTTTGGTGTTATTAATATTCATAATTTTACAAGAATCTGAGCATAAGTGAGAATATTCTGACCATTTTTATTTATCATCTAAGTTATCTAGTATTATAAATTATTTAATAATTCATTGGCTACACATTCCGCTTACTTAGTGGCTACACTCCGCTGGAATTTTAAGAAAGTGGAGTGTGTGGACGATGAATTATTAAATAATCTATTGTAGACTCCACTGTGAATTCCCAAAGTAATTTACATTTTATCTAGTATTGTTTAGAATGATCTGTAACTATGTAATTTATTTTTTTATCTTAATTTTTATGTAAATGTTTAGTTACTCAGGAAATAAAAACAACCTATTTTTGGGTCACAAACTTGAATCTCACTCCTGCTTATTTTGGAGTACTAATACTTACTGTGATGAATCTAGAAATCAAAATATTGTACTGACATAAAAAATCTTATCTGTAAAATGAAATATTGAACTACTCATTATGTCCAGATATTGAGTTAAACAACAGTGTGAGATAATGAACAATTTCAGGGTCCAAATTAGTGTACAATTCAAATCACAAAATTTGTGTAATTTGAACTCTAATGGTAACAAAGTTGAATTTTAATAACTTTTGTTTAGTTTTATTTAATTGACTCTTTCTTGGATTGGTCTTGAATCCTTTCAAATTCTTTTCTGGTTGTCTGACCTACCATATCTATTGATTTCTTTTTTTAATTTTTTCCCCTCCCATTATTTTACACTGGCATTAATATTTTAAACATTATTTAACTAAATATCTGTAGAATATTTTCCTATGTTTTAAAAATAATTTTAGTGTAAGTGTGGTCAACTTAAGTTCATAGATTAGCCTCTTGTAATTATGAAAGATGAGCCTCTTTCTTGTAATTATGAAAGTCTTAATTATAAACCTTGGAGATCCAAAAGTCGTTTTGTATTTGTACTCTCATGTGAAATTCATTATGTCTGTCGCTATTGTACTTGTAATTATAAGAGACATGTTGTAATTTAACCCTACAAGTACTGAAGAGTTAATGCTTATCTGAAAACCTAAGTCTGTTCCCAGCTCCATTAACTAAAGGGTATAACAATTAGTTATGAATGCTAACAACTAGGCCAATGTATTGGTAACAATAATATTTTGAAAACATTTATACATGAGAGTTAAGCATGTGCCTCTTAATATACTACTAAATCTGAAATATTGCCTTACTGATTTATGTATTTTTAAATATGTTTTAGAGAAATATTTTCTCTTATGCAAGCTGTATGTGCCTTATGTGTGTTATAATTACTATTGTGTATTACTATTATTTTTCTAATGCTTAAATGAGTTTCCTTTACAAATTTTTTGCTTAGATAATGTTAATACAACTTGAATTATAATAGAACTACAAGATAATTCTATGTTACATTCAAAAAGTATGTTATTAAATAAAAATGTATGTTGCTTCCAAAATATCTGCTATTTGTAATTTGTAGAACATGGTGTCAATTTAATATGTTGTGTTTCTATTTTTTAAAAAATGTTTCATTGAAAAATATTTTTGTAGCATGTAACATTTAAATGAATAAATAAAATATAACTTTAATTTTTCAGTGTGTTTTTCTCTTTTTTTTATGCTTCTCTAGCTTTTATTCAAGATATCTAAAAAAATTGTATACTTAACTGTGGATAGTTATTCTAATTATCTTGGTGAAACATTGCATATCAGTTTTTTATTTGCTAAGGAGTATCTTGTGTGTGGAGCAACACAGGTGTGACTAGAGATAAGGTGAAAGAGATAACTGGTTGATTTTCCTCCGAGCACATTCATTTCAATACTAATAACATTTATTGAGTATAATGGATGTATTAAATTAGATAAAGTGCCTATAAAATTTGAATTTGTTTAAAGTATTAAATAAAATAAAATTTAGTTAATTTATGCTAGGCAATAATTCATTTTATTATTTATATTATTTTGAATAGTTCATGATATGCTTCTAATGAAAAGCTTTGTTTTTGACTAAACTTTTTCCATGTATAATTGAAGTCTGTTTAGTTGTGTTCATATTATATACAAAATGGCTGAAAGTGATCTGGAAAGAGGAGGCTCCTACACAAGATTGAATGCAGATGAATCTCCCATGACACTGTAAGTACTCTCTAGTTTCTTTGATGAACTTACTGTTTTGTTGTGAAGTCTGAACTGAACTTAATGGTTTACAGACCCCGATCGAGGCCATATTCTCCAGGGTCTCGATCACTTGGACCTATTGCTACACCTTCTGAGCACTATGTTAGAGGAAAGAATTTTGCCAAGTACAGTTCTGCATGGAGATCTCTCATTCCATACAGACGAAAATCCAGGTGCTTTTTTCAAGTGTTTTAGATAAATATAAATATATTTTTTCTTGTGAAAGCAGTGTATTTTTCCATGAAGGAATAACAAGCTGGATAATACCTTATCGATTTGATCAAGCCTTTCTGAAAAAACAGAAAAATTAGGTTCAGGGAAGGGATTCCTTTAAACATGCAGAACGGAGTAAGATGTTACACTTGTTGACTAATATAGTTACTAGTGTATTTTTGGTGAGTGATGTAAGGTTGTATAACTTAGTGAAACTTTTAATTAGGAAGGGCAACAGTCTTAAATTTATTCATTTAACTATTTAAGCAAACAGTTACATTCTTTTTTTAATATTCTTCAGTCATTCTTTGTGAAATTGGACAAAATCTGACAAGAAGTTTCTTATATTTTGAAGCTTTGAGCTGATTCCTGTGGAGTGCTTGTTTTGGAGGAGGATCTCTGATTCAAGCATTAAAAAAATATCTTGATCTAATGTTCATTGCTAAATCAGATTTATTTATTTCAAAAGCAAATATGTATCTATTGAACCACATGTGCATCTAGACATTTTTCATCATGCCTATGTGCTTGTCTGTTCTATCAACCCTGTGAATTTAGTCAAGTGGAAGATATTAGTGATCTTGGGAGTTATTTTTTATAGTAGTAATTTTTTTGTACCTCTTGTTAATCACATAAAAATAATAAACCTTAACACTAACGATGTTTATTTTGTAAGAAATTATGAATTAGTACTTCAGAAGAACCCCATCCTGTTTTTCCTCTAATATTCTCTTACACGTTCCTTGCTGATCTCTGCTTCAGATAACAGAAGTCTCCATATTTTGATGAATTATAGAGCATTCAAAGTGTGTTTGTAAGAGTTGTATAAGAAAGGTGAAATGACATGTTTTTATGGCCACAATAATTCAGAGGTTCTATGTTTCTCAGTTATGTTTATTTTTTATCTTGAGATGCTATATTCACTGAACATTCTGTTGAACCGGATAACATTCATGAGTGTGGGGGATTACTTAGTCACAACACTATAAATTATCTACCAAATACTGCTCTTGGAACGCTTCCATGTTATGCATAGAGGGAAGAAATCAGTCAATAAAATGACTGATAAGCTCGATGTTTATAACATATCCACGATTGATTTTATAGTTAAGGCTAAAGCAAAATAATTTCTTAAGTTTTCTAAGTTTATATTTATATATTTTAGTTGGCTTTCTATGTACGTTTTTCTTTTTTTTGTATACTACATACCACCCTATTAGTTCCACAGCGGCCTCAATCATTCACCCCCCCAGGGGACTTACATCTTGTTCTTTTCGATCCCGACGCTGTTAGGGTTAGGGTATCTTTCATTTTCCTCTTTCCTCTTCTTTTTTTTTAATGTTTTTAGTAAAGTGAGATATGTTGGGATTTCAGTTTTGAGTTGTAGTTCAGGAGGGTTTTTAGTGGGTATGGCTGAGTCATTCGGCGAGTCCCACACGCGGGGAGAGTCATATTGGCTCTCCCTAGTGCGTAACTGCATTTTCCCTACCTGTACAAGTTTTAAGGGCTCTAATGACCTTTGATGTTGACGAGCCCTAAAGCCCCACAAAAAAAAAATAAAAAAAAATCAATCATTCACTATGTATACAGTATTATTTCTATTTATGTAAAAGACCTCAACTGTTAAATTAATAAAATAAATTGAAATGAATTTATTCAATTTATTTTCATTTAAAATTAAGGAATACAAC
This sequence comes from Laupala kohalensis, assembly GCA_002313205.1. Lineage (NCBI taxonomy): Eukaryota > Metazoa > Arthropoda > Insecta > Orthoptera > Trigonidiidae > Laupala > Laupala kohalensis. The sequence goes on along the minus strand of NNCF01126580.1, from coordinate 1,144,490 downwards.
AATTTTAACATTTTTATTTTATTTTAATATAACAAAGAGATATCAGTAGGATCACTTATTCTGTTTCCCTCATGGTCAATTCTTATATTTTTGTGTTGGTTATCCCCCCCACCCCCCACCCCGCCCCGGGGTTTATTCACCATGTTCCATAAAACTTAAGATTTATTTGCTGTATTATTTATTTTATTATTTATTCTTATGGCCTTGGTATCCCTTAACGTTTCCCTATATGAAACCATATTAAAGAACTTTAGTTCTTTGTGTATCTTTAGGTTGGTGCTCCTAAAGAGATATGTAAACCCTTCATTTTCCCTCTAAGTTCGATAACTGTGTGTGGACATTTAAGTTTCCTATTTCTCTCTTAGTTCTTTCACTTTTTAGTGATTGGGCATACAATATTTAGGTGAGATTGTTAAGAAATATACTCCACTTGTAATTAGAATTTTGAGTAATGTACACTTCCCTCCATTCTTCTCTTTGTAGAATTTCATTTAATTGTATCAAATTTCTTTAAAATAAATTTCTGTTAAAGAATATTTGTATTTGTTTTATGGTAGGTTAACAATTGAATACATCTCGAATCTGTCCATTATGGTCCAAATGTGAAAATTTCTTGTTCTATACCCTCCTTGGTTTATGTTTGTGATATTGTAACCAATAGCTGAAATAGTTTTATCTGTGATTCTATATCGCATAAATTAAAACTCTAACTATATCTCTCGGTATTATTCATAATATCAATATTTATGTCTCCCAAGATTATTATTTTACAATTATAATTGTTCAATTGTTTTAATGACTCTTCAAATCTAGGGATAAAGTTTTTTATTTCGTTAAAAGGTGATCTAAAAAGTCATACAATTTCAATAGTTTCGTTTCTTGTGTGTATGTTAATCTTTGCCACTTCACATTCCATTTCTAAGGTATTTTCAGTATCCAAGTAATTTCTTCCCATACTGTATCTTTTGCACATACATAGCTGTCCCTCCATTTTTATGATTTTTTTCTGCAGTAATGTGAGTATAATGTGTAGTCATCTATGTCTTGTGTGTTAATTCCTTTAGATCATAATCATAATTTCTGTTTGGTAATGATACAGATAAAAGCTTTAGCATCTTTCTAATTGGTCAAATTTATTACTGATGTACTATACATTTTGGTGAAAAACTCTGAGGAAATTGTCACCCCGTTTTCTTAAACTACCCCAGGGAGCAACTAGTTCCCCATGACATTCCCATTATGACATTTACCCATTGAATCATGACACAAAATATTTTTTATCACAGCTTATTAGAGATTTAACAATATTACATAATGATGCTACAACATGAATCTTCCCTGTACTATTTAAAAGTCAGTGTTTTGTATGTAGATTTTTAGGTAATAAACTAATGTCTAAGAGGGTATAATTAGTATGTCAGTTGCATAATAATTTTAACTTTTTGTTAGTTTTTCTTACCTCCATGTTTACACATGACATTGGGAGGTCATGTCTATGTGAAATGTTTAGGATTACATATTCTGTTTCACTATTTACCTCTGTTGACAGAATCTTTTCTAGTTCATGTATGACATTATCTGCTTCTTTTCTTGAAACATCACTTGACCCTAAAGCAATAATTTTGATTTCTGCATGTTTAACAGTTATTACCGTAGTAGCCACTACAAATTTGACTGTAGTAGCCTCTACAAATTTTATAAAACTACATTTCCCAGTAACTTCAGTCACCTTTTCTTTGGATATTATGACCAAACCACATGTATATTGTTATTACAAAAACACCAATCTTGCAACAAAAAGAGTGGTGTATTTTTTCATTTTTAATGGAAAGAGGAAATAAATGCATTTTGAGGAAAATGTTTGATCCTTTGTCAAATTTTGTCTGATTTTGCAAAGAACGACCCAAATGTAATACACAAACAATCTTGAATGCTTGTCTGTTTACAATCTTGCAAAGATCTAAGGATCCTCATAGATAAAATGTTATTTTTCTGGTGTAAATTTTTTATGATAAAATATTAAATTAATAACTTTTTTCATGTGTAAATGTACGTTAAATCTGCATTTTGATGATTTTATAAATTTGTTTGATTGTTTTTTATGTTACTGATAATATCCATGAGGGATTATATTAAGGGATTATAAAATAAATTAAGGACCTGTCAGAATGTATTTTGGAGAATTGGTATTTCCCTCAGCTGAGGCTGAACCTCTGTTCCGGAAAAAGTTTATTTAAATTTTTAAGTTGAGATAAATTATAANTTTTTTTTTTTTTTTGTGGGGCTTTAGAGCTTGTCAACGTCAAGGTTATTAGAGCCCTTAGTTGATTGTTTTCTCAATTAACTGGAGAAATGTGGATGTTGAAACATTTTTGATGACATATTAATAAAGATGTCTAATAACTTAACAATATATCTATTTAATTTTCTAAATCAGCAGTGTCTAACTAATCGTGGCCTGTGTGCCCGACTAATCGGTACACAATTTGGTAGAACCATAAGGAAATTTTTAGTTCAAAACTTTGTAGTTAAATGCAATATACTGTCAATATTGGATACTATAGTCACTAAATTTGGGTGTCCAACAATAGAAGTACTGTGTAGGTAAGTCATTGGCAGTGATGTCATATTCAGTGTGTCTTAATTCGTCATTTCAGCTTTCCAAACCCTGAGGTTGTGGGTGAGGTCAATAAGGCTCAGAAAAGAAGCACACGATTTTCATTATGACTGTGGACAGCACTCTGACTGAAGTTTAAAAAAAAAGAAATAATTGAAAATGCCACTATTATAAAATAGAAACACTAAAGATGTATGATCAATTCCTGCTCCCAAACAATTATGCGTTCATTCAGCTAGTTTTCTAAAAAAATTCAGTTCATGAGAGTGGGATGTTACTGAGTATGTACGGTTAGATTTATAAACAACCACATTAATATTTTAAATCCTTATATCCATTTGTGTGCAAAAGTTCCTAGAAAATTTGCGTTCCTTTTCTGCGTAAGCAGAGAGAAAATCTTGCAAATAAAGTATCATACTTTGACGCATTAAAAGATGAGTTGATCTCTTTTTTAAATATTCTATTGATTTGTAAAAAAGTCTTCATTATACCTATGATGTATTTGAGTCAAGTGTACCCTAGAATTTATGCCAGAATTTTTGTTTTATCCCATGTATATAAAATAGGAAGAGAATTTTAGTTTATTTTTTGTTGTTGTACCTTCTTTCTAAAATTGTTTTCTCTCTATTGACTTACTATTTCTATAGAAAAATAATTTAATTTATTTTGGGGAAGGAAATAGTAATGAGAAAAGAAAATTGTTTTTAGTGTAGTCGCTGAACTTCCTTTGGATAATATTGGGTTTCTTTCAACGGTGACTTATAACTGGATGACAGCATTTTTGCGAAAATCTTGCATTATCCTTCCACAAAGATCTCTCACCTGTGCGAAGTTGGATTCTTGTAATATTAACAGCCAAAGGTAAAATTATGATTAAGGTGAATATTCATTGTTTTCTTGAGAATATATTTTCTAAACATTTCTTTATTTAGACTGAAAGATTATCTACGTGATGAAAATGTCAGACATGGTCAAGTGAATGCACGAATACTCTGCACAGCTTGGTGTTTTGTGAGAACAAGAGTTTTAATTGCTGCTATAATTTACATACTTAGTGCTGCTATGTACATCGTTTCTCTGGTATGTTTATTCATAAAAAGTCTGATCATTTTTGGACCAGAATAATTTTTCATTTATAATACCAATATGCCCTTTTCTAGGTTGTTTTCCTTACTTGGTTTCTTGAAACAAGTGAAATGTACAATTTACTTATTTTGATGATACTTTTTAGTGCTTCCCTTTTACTGTTGTTTTGGAGTAACAGCTTGACTTTCAGGTTTGTATACATGTTTCCTGTTAACCATGAAAATTAATCTTGGTACTTTTTTGTAACAGATCATGGACAATGCACTTTTTCATGTGAATAAAGTTTATTTAAATTTGTAATAACGAAGGAAAGACTCATGCAATTATTTCTTTGCATTTATGACTAATCTTGCAGTGTTAAATGTTGTTTACTTTAAATGTATTAAGTTGTGGAAACTGAGAAAAGCATTTAAAGAAGGTAATATAATTCATTATTTTCTTGTTGTATTTGCTTCATTTTAAAGAAATATAAATCTTTAATGAAAAATCAATTATTTACATTTGCTAATGATACCGACAGAGGTGGTCTAGTGGTAGCGTCTTCGCTTCTACGATTGTGCTGAGCGGTAGAGCGTGGGTTCAAACCTCACTCGGTCAAGCTAGGTGAGGTTTTCAGACAAATGTCGGTTCGGTACCATAAGTTATCTGGCAGCTTAACATATCACTTTCCCAATTCCCTCTGCCAAGTCCAATGGTTAGATGGAAGAGCAGCCCTCATGGCCTGAACCTCGCCAAAAGGCATGAATGAAGTAACATAATTAAGTAACATAAAAAATGTTATCATTAGCAAATTCAAAAAGTTTGTAGTGTGAAATGAATATATTTGAATGAAATTATGAAAAAGAATCATTGAGGCTTGTAAATGGAAAATGTCATTGGTGCCAAAAATATGTTTTTATGGGGGACACAAAACCCTGATTAAGTGCCATAATTGATTATGGAAAATTGTAGAAAAATCATCATAGATTACTTGTTTGAAAATGCATTTAATGGTGGTTTAAAAAAATTAATTTTATCCAAATTTAAGGTATTTTATTGAACATACATGCCAAATTATTGCAAAAAAAAGATTAAGTTCCAAAAACTCTTAATGTTACAGATAGTCCCAAAATAATGAATGTGCCACCTACCCATCATTTTGCCTTGCATTATGACAAACTATTGAATAGGAAGTAAAAAAAATATTGTAATTTTTTAAAATAAAAATCATACTTATTATCTTCCAAAGGTTGTGAATATCAAAAAAATGTGATGAAAACTTAATCAAAGAATTAAAATTCAAACTATATAGCAGGATGTAAACAATACTTGCACCTAACGACAATAAACACTATTGCTCTGTGATACTTATGGCATAGGGCTTGACACTTAGAACAGTACCAATTTTAACCTGGCAATGATGTTAACTTTTGTCCAACATAGCAATTAAATCACAAGCAGGAGACACAATCCGACTACCACAGCCAAGAAGAATGATTTTTGCGAGTGATTTTCTCTTTTTGAACTTAAAGCATTTTCTGTTTACATCCCTCAATTCTAAAAATGTTGTGTGTTAGGTTATATTCTTTCATGTAAAAATTGTGCTGCCCTGCATTATATGTATGACATAACATTACATTCTTATCAAGTTTCATCTTTAAAAACCAGAAAAGGATTTTATATTTGTTATAAAAAATCAACACTTTCAAAGCGATTTCATTAAGAAGATTATTTTAGAATCAACTGACAATGATAATGGTTGCAAATTGATGATTTTACCTTTGATTGTAATAACTATTTAGCTTTGTTTATTTTTTTGAAGTATTTTAAAAATATACCTCTAGACAAAGAAGGTATTTGCTTTTTAATTAAGCAGTAATTGTGAAGCAATGTATTAGTATGTGCCAAAAAATTGACCAACATTATTCATCAACAGAAATATACACAATTTTTGTTGATGTCTGTCAGATTCAAAATTTCCAAGAAATGATTTCTGTATCTTTTCATGTATTTATTCTTGAGTGTTAAGAGTGTGCTTTTCTTATTTTCGATTAGTCTTCTTTTTGTAGTCTTTCTTTGTGATACTACGGTTGTTATATGGCGTACTTCTTTCTTTTGCGACCTTTCAATACAGTGTTAATCTTTCCCACTACGTAAATAAATAAATTCGTCATCAGAAAAGCAGATACAAACTGCGTATGACCTCGTGTGGGACAAGAAAATAATTTTTTCCTCCAGAAACAAGCAAGGAACCATCCCATCAATTCCAATCAAGGGCACAAGGCTGCAACAGCCAAATGATTAATGGGAACTGTTTAGCTGTTAAGATATTTCTCACTAGGTGTTAATATTTCTCCAAATTTATTCCTATGTACTTTGCTGATACCCAAGATGTCCAAGTTGTATTTTGTCATTTCTACAATAGTGCAATTTCCTGGTTTCTTATGGAGAGCAATAATTTCAAAACCCAGTTATTTTCCTTCTCATAACAAAAGCTGTCTGACTTCAGATTTGTTATGTTTCTTTAATAATATGTGGTTTTAGGACAGACAGTTACTGGTTCTCTTATCCCGATTGCTACAATGGGTCAGTCAGATGGTGCCTAGGCACTGGTCCTGTAGTTGTTTGAGTTAAAGAGGAGCAGTGTCTCCTACCTCCTTTTGCCACAAATACGGTTACCTTGCAAATACTCAGTTGCCATGGTCTCATTTGACATAATAGTGGGTATCACTAGAGAATGTGACTGACATTTGATTGAGAGATAAAAATGCATCATAAACCCTTGCTCCCAATTTCATCAAGAGATCAAAATGATCAAGGAAAATGGAAGAAGAAAAATTAATTGCCAAAGAAGAAGTATACAAGCAGTGTGAAGAAATATTACAGTTCCTCAAAATAACTTCAATGAAATAAAAATTATACATCTAAAAATAAAATATATTTTAGTAAAGAATAGAATGATGCTCTGTGAGAATTATGAAAGCTTACAATAGCTTCAAGCATTAACTGAATAAAATAAGACAAACATTAAAATTTCAAATATTGATGCTTGTTATAAAAATATATTTTTCAACATTTCTCGACACTATGCTTCTAACTATTAGCAAAAAGATAAAATTTACCAATATAGTTTCTTTCTTTCAGCATTATTGATGTTTTCCTAGTTTTTTAATAATTGATGTTTTAAGGCTCAAATGTACTTGTTACTTCTTTATAAATTTATTGTTACAATTGATAGTTCTTTTTTGACTGTTTAGTTTATCTTATTTAGTAATGTTTTAGTTTTGAGATACAAAATCTATAGATTAAGCATCTCTGTAGGGAGATTCTTTATAATAACCTTTTATGGATTTTATATGTAATCTAGTTCAATAATTAAAATTCAAGAAACATTTTAATCTTATCTCTCTCCAATCTCTGATTAGTACTTAATAAGGAGAAGTCTACTCATATCATTTTATTTTGGAGGCCTGTATAATATTTTTTAGTAATAGTGCTTTGATTCATGTTTTCTTCTATTTAATTTTAGATCAGCTAATAGACTTCAATCAGCATTTATGTCCATCATGTATAAACATCTTCTACGGGTTTCAGTTCTACATTCTATTTCTGCTCATCGAGTAAGTAGGGAGGTTTAATTGAATGATTCTAAAAAATTATGTAGTTAATTTTCTTTGTTGCTCTTTTTCTCTAGATTGTCTCTATTATGGCTTCAGATAGTGAGAAAGTGCATGAAGCAGTTGTATTCTTGCCTATTGTTCTCACAGTTCCCTTTATTCTTTTACTACCAATTCCAATGTTTCTGATGAAGATAAAGTGTTACTCTACTCAGGATTGTATGTTTGCTGTATTTTGTTTTGTATTAATTACTCCAATTTTGGTAAGGTCAAATTTTGATTATTAGTTCATCAACATGGTCTGCTATGATTGCATTGATGTTTAATGTAAAAACTTGGATCTTTGTCTTGTTTTAGTATCTTTTAGCCAGGCTGAGTAATGTATGGAAGTCTTGTATGTGTCTTTTCACTGGAAAACGTATGATGTCTTTACAAGAAATGCTTTTGCACATACCTTTAGTAAAGATGACAATGAGAGAAAAGCTATTTCATAAAAATGCTGAAGGTAACTGTAAACTTATTCACAAATAAACATTATCATGAAATCTACTTATTCTTTATGGTGCCAATCATACATTTTTTGAAAAGTTTTTTTCTTGTCCTAATTCAAATATTATATTGAGAAACATCCATACTCCGATTCAACTTTTTTTATGATTTAAAATTTGTTCTTGGCTCTCACATTATTATATTTCTATAAAAAAGAAACTATAGTGTGTTCATTTATTCTTCCATAATTATAAATTGTTCTGTAACTTCAGTTTTCTTATGGTTTTGGGTTTGAATTAGTGTTGCATCTTGTTTATTATTGCTGCTAAGCATACTGTTTCAAGAACACACTGTCAAAACTGTTACAATTTGTCATTACATAAAATGATATTTTACTCTTTCTTAATTTGTTTAATGTTTTTATTTGGTAGACATTTATACCTGGAGGATATCTTTGGAAACAAGTTTGATTTAAGATACTTACTCCTATTCTGTTCTTATCTCTTGATAAAAGTAGCACAAAAAATGCAATAAAAAAGTTTGTGAGTGATCCATAAATATGCCAGCTTGTAGTCATTTTTATCAATGAGTTTGTGAAGATTATGTGAAATATTGACAAATCTATTAGATAACTATAATAGATTTATTATGTTATGTTGAATGAAAATGGGAGATGGGACTGAAATTTGAACTCGGAATTTCTGCTTAGCGCGCTGGTGCACTACCAACTATGTCACACCATTCGCCTCTGTGCTCAGGCTACCATTGGCATTCAACTTACGAGACACTCAGACCTTTGAGGTAATCACCTCAGAGGTGAACCAGGTGGTGCAGCTATTAGAACCTCCCAATTTGGACAAGTATCCTAATGGAGGTATCAGACAAAGCCTGTACTACAATGGCCAGTCTTAATTCAATGCCCATCTTGATTTCTTCCATCTGGTGACTTCATTTAATCTATCATTGTAACTAAAACCATGGAAGCCTTTGGCTTAGAAATCTCAAAAAAAAAATGTTGGATAGTAGGATGAAGTGTGCTAAAATGCTAAAGAAGAAATGAGGAAAAGATGTCTTGCAGCATATACAAGAGGAAATGGAGAAATATGTAACATAAAAAGAAAGAACGTTGAATATTACAAAAAAAGTAGAATTTGTGGCTAGAAACAAAACTGTATAATTTCAAATAATGAAGATGTGAAAAAGACACAAGAAAGTTTTATAGAGGTGTTCAACAAAGTCTCATTTAGTAATGCACTTGCCTGTAAGTAGAACTTTCCAAGAAGTTCAACAATTAGTGTGATTACTCACTTTAAAGTAATCTTCTTAGTCGATAATACAAATGTACTATTATAAGATGATGTTAACAATGAACTTACTACCTCTGACCTTCCAAGATATTTGACAGAGAAGAAATTGAAAACCAATCATTACGGTCAGACAACTCTGTCAGAATTTATTAAATTAGGACCTTATTATTAAATTTATTAAATTCATGAGATATGGAATAGAGTAAAAATACCCAAAGCATAAAGGGGTAATGTGCCCAGTTTATAAGAAAGAGATGTTTGTTGTTGTAATAATGACATAAGAATAAACTCTACAAAACACCTATGTCCAACTGGTGGGTGTTGGGCCGTGTGTGACCCGCGAAACTTCTTTCATGACCCGTGAGTTATTGTACAATTTACATCAAATTTTTTATCAAATGTTGGGGGCACAACTTTGTGTTATTAATCAGAATAAATATGTGATGTCTGGTGAGAGAAAATAGAAAATTGTGTTTGTAGTTAACTTGTAATAAAATGTTTTCATATTGTAATGTAATACTAAATATTAAAAATATAGAAATATACTATATCATTTTTCCAGCTTGAAATAATATAAATTTGTTGATGAGAATCAAAATATCGTGTTATATATAAATAAATATGATCCATTAGTTTCATTTGTTGGGCAACAGTTTGCAAAACCCCATCCTGTACTGTCCTGATTGATTGAAAGTATATAGGAAGTGGCATGCAGGCTAAGATAAGTTGGACAGCGCTGCTATAAAGTATTCTCTACCTTATCATGTTAAAGAGCAATGTGACTAATTGTGGAATAGGAACTGGAGGAAATAATGGGATTTGGACCTGATAGTTCAACCATAAATAATATCTTTATAGTAAAACAAGTGAATGTGGAATGCTATGAATATTCAGATTCCTTACTTGTTTGTGGACTTCAAACAAGCCATTGACAATGTAGAGGGGGCACTCTCAAGCTTCTTAAGACTGTGAGTACCACCTTCATTTTATATAAAATATCCAAGTACCTTGAAACAATATTATAATATAAAATATTTATAAAAACTTGAAGAAAATATGGAAAAATTATATAAATGGAGAATTAAATGAATTTGTAAAACAAAACATTGTCAGAGAAATCTAGGCAAGAAAATTATACTGGCTCAGTCATGTGGGACGCATGAACCACACTCAGGTGGTAAAGAACATAACAGAGCGGGTGCTTTTCACAAAAACCAAGAGGCAGTCACTGAATAGCAAGGAATGTCAAAGTTGTTGAGTTGATCACAATTGTAGAACTTGACTAGATGATGAGACAAAATTAAAGTAGTTTGTTCTTCATAAATACAAACATTCTTGTTGAGTATTTTAAGAACTGCTTACAAAGTATTAATGGAAGTCTTAATACTTCACCTTGAGACCTTGTAGTATTATGTTACAAATATAATGGACCAAATAAATCATTTTGTTGAACCTCTTAATACAGTACTTTTTCTAAGATTTTGAAAAATTCTTATTTATTTAAAGTATCTTTTGCAAAAATAAAAAAGGTCCCATTTAAAATTTAATTTATAGAAAGTAGTTTATTGATGTGATGTGTGTATGTATTTATGCCTTGCCTATTTTGTGAACATACAGTTTTTATGCCTTGCCTTTATTTTAAATTCATATGTTTTTTGTTTGTGTGTTAACCATGCATTATTATTGTTTATCATTATTTGGCTTTTGTATCAATGTGTATTTGTTGCTGGCTAAGAAATTTTGCACAGTAGAACATTACTGTGCTATGTTCATCTGTTGGACAACAACTGAAACAAATATCATATCCCAAAAAGACTTAATTATTATTTTTATTTTCTTCATCAAATTTAATTTATTTTAGTTTGAATGTATTTGTGTGTTATGAGAGTTCTATTCAACATAAATAATTATAATTTTCAGATCTGAGACAAAGAGAATGTAAATACATGAGAAAAGTGAATATATGTGATAATATCAGTGTTACATTTCTCCATATCATACCCCTTCTGGTTGCTGTTCTACTGTGGTATCAGAGCACCAATAATAAAAAAACAATGCGTGATATAAACAAATTATGTGAAGAAGCAAGTGTTAGTACCACATTGAATTATTTTTGTTGAACAAAACTGCATGAGATAAAATGTCTTTATTCTCTTCACTCTCTAATATTAAAATTTATAGTTATTTTCAGTAATCATACTATTGTTGATACCATTAAAGGAGCTTTTGTTCAATTTTTGGTATGGGACGTCAAAAATACTTGATGGTTTGGTAGCTCTAAGAAGGTTGAAAGTAAGTTGAACATAATTCGTAATTTCATCATTCAGTTTTATACTCATGTCAAAACTTTTGAGTTTTACTTGTTAGCAATACTTATTCTTAACAAATAAGAAGATTTTGTATTTCTAGCGCATTTTGTTACTGACAACAATAACAAAAACATCATCCAGAAAACCAATGAATCATTTAATTGCCCTATCTGTAAATGAAGCTACATACACTGTAAAAATTACTACTTGTACAAGAGATCGAATGAAAAAAAGAAAAAGATGTCCTTGTTGCAGGTATACTTATTATATATTTTTTTCTCATTTGCAAATATTTCTTGAGTGAAATATAAAATCAGGTTTTTGCTATTTTTGCGTATGTTTATACTAATGATTCCATTTTGTTTTATGAACTCTAACATCTTTCTTGCCACTCTTTCTTACAACAACTAGTTTTTAATTTTATCAATTAATAATTGTTCTAGTTGTAGTTATCATGAAGAAGAAGACATTGAGATGCAGATGCAGACCAAAAACATTTTAAAAAACATAAGTTTGCATGCTCCCAAGGTAGAACATCATTTTCTTTAACTTTTTTTTTTATTATACTACTAACCCTGAGACATTCAGTTGATTTTACATTAGTCAGCATTTCTGAAGAAAAGCACTAAAAACATTTACCGTACAATACCGCTTTTCAGTGTACATGGGGGACTTTCCATTTATTCAACAAGTGACCTAGTTTACAATTGGTTTAAGTTACAAAATAATTAAGACATTTAGAAATTTTTAATTGTGACAATTTAGTGCAAGTAAACAGAAATGATTTATTAACTTGACCACTTGTTGATTAAATGGAAAGTTCCCTATGTATGCTGAAATATGATATTACAAATGTTTTTGAGTTATTGTCTTCAGAAATGCTGACTGAAGTACAATTGTTTTCTCCAACTAAAGTTTCATAAATTTCTTTATATAGACAGAAAATAATATATATAAAGAAAAAAAATCCTCTTATTACATGAAAATTAACATTGTCTAATTTAAAATTATTTTGCTAAGAGGCCGTCCATAAATTATGCAACACAAAAATTACGTTTTAAACAAACTCCTCCCCTCCATAATGCATCCGTAACATTACCTCATATGTAATATCCCCCTTTATAATTATGTAACTCAACCCATACAATGGAAAAAAAAAGTTTTGTTGTTTTCTGGAAAATGTGGGGACCATCTTTGGCAGACTAGCTTAATTCTTCTCATAAAATAAACCCTATAAAATTAAGCTTTATGTAACCACTAAGTTAACCCTCATTCCACCTTTGCCATAACACACTACTGATATCAACAATGCCCCTCCAAATACAGTAAGTACATACAACAAAATAATGTTACAAATATTTTATTAATTGTAATTGAAACCTAAAGGTATTCTATAATCACATAACAACTGTATTAAACTTTTTTTTAATTCTCTGATGTGTGTTAATTTATTTGAATATGATGTATCTTCATTATCAAAAAATGATAAAATTATATCAATTTAAACAAAGAAACTTGATTAAATTTGATCTATAATTTTAGAAATGGTGACAATAGCATATTCATTCATATTACCATGAATGCAGCTGTGAGAAAAAAATAAATTATGAAATTGTTTATTATATTTTCAGGAGAGGCTTATAGGTGTATGTGGTGATGTGTCTTCTGGAAAAACTGCTCTTATTTTGGCTATTTTGGAACAAATCACCCCAAGTTATGGGGGAGACAAATTACTAAGGGATGGGTCCTATGCTTATGTTGGACAAAATCCTTGGATCATGGATGCTACTTTACAAGAAAATATACTTTTTAATGAAACATTTGTTCATAAAAAGTAGGGTTTATATGTTAAGAAATTACAATTGTGCCATAATGATCAATTACTCTCATCATTATTTGTGCTCCTCTTATAGATATTATCATGTAGTCCATAGCTGTTCCTTGACTGATGATGTAGGTCAATTACCTGGAGCAGACCAGACATTAATATCAGATCACACCCTTACTCTTGGACAAAAACAAAGAATTGCATTGGCCCGAGCATTATATGCTAACAGGTTATTATAATTTCTTTCTTCAATTTCTGTATTTTCAAGTTTATTTTATTATGGATGTGTATTTGTTCTTAGAGACATATATTTGTTGGATGATTTTTTAAGTGCTGTCAATTCTGAAACTGGACTACTCATATTTGAGAGAACTATTCAAAATTATTTTAAAGGTAAAACAGTAATAATTACCAGTCATCAAGTTAAGGTAAGCTGCATCCCAAGTTTTTTCATTGATTTGAATAATGTTTATAGATAGTCGAAGCTGATATTTGTCATGGTACTTTCATTTTCAGTTTTTAAGACTCTGTGGTGAAATATTTGTTTTGAAAAACGGAGAAATTGTAGAGAACGGTACACATGATGAACTCATGGGAAAGGAGGTTTACCCAGCTCTTCTTAAGACTTATCTTCAAGAGAAGAATCAAAATCAAATAGAGTAGGTTGAAACAAATTGAAAGGTATACATAAACTACTATGGTTTAAGTTAGGAGTTGTTGTTGGAGTTGGAATACATTAATAAAATTTTAGAACTTTATAATAAATCAAATCACCCCTCAATAGGCACCAATAGATGCCCTCATCCTCATAGGGTGGCACTCTATGGTTTCTGGGCTTTAGTTATAGGAGTTATGTGATCTTGCCTCTCTATAACTAACAAGATTTCTGTGCCTTGGGGAAAATATATCACTGGAAAAGAAGAGCTGAGGGAGGCAAGGAAGCAACTCATAAAATTAAGGCATGAATAAATGTGCTGTGATCTTGTCAGGTTTTAATGACTAACCATTGAGCCCATAGTTCAGAACTCGGCCTTCTGGAAAATAATACTTTTTAATCTTGCTTGCCATATGTTTGCCTATTTTATATGTGCTGATAAAAATTGTTATGTTCCACTAGTTCAGTGTTAAGTTACATAACACACAATATTCATATCTATAAATTGGTGTCCCGTTCCTTAAAAGTGGGTCTAGGTGTTTACCATGTTACATTCCATAGCAGGTATCTTTTGGCATATACCCAGGAACACCCTTTCCCCCCAACGTTAGTCTTCATTGGCTGCAGGTGTGCTACCACTGCACCTCCCACCTCGACTCAATACAATATCCCATACAATATCCACTTGGGGTGATCTGGTAAACCTGTGTCACACCTGCGTAAAGGAGATAAATGACCACAGGCAGCTCTCTATGTTGGAAGCACTTATGCCCAGTTTCCACATACCTATGTGTCAGATGCCACTTTGAACTCACAACCTTTGAGTACCTACTCTAGGAGGGACGTTTGCATCACCTACTGACAGGTGAAAATTGCGACGTACTGGGACACGAACCCGGGTCCTCCTTCTTTGGCCACTGGTAAGCCACCACCACACCACCCGCCTTATTACATATTTGTTATATTCCTATTTCTTACAATTTAATTGTAGAGGAAAATATCAAATCAATTGCTCTTCATCCTGATTGGAAACCATATATTTCTTCACTCATGAAGACTTCTTCTATTTTTGTTTTGATTTTTTAAAGTATATTTGTTTCAAATAGTTATCGTAGGACTCCTACAGATTATACTTCCTAAGTTTTTAAACTGTTCCTATTTCCCTTTAAACACAATAACTATGCAAAGTAGAAATCATAGGAAACTTACAATAAAATATAAATTGAGTGATGTCAGCCACATTCCCCATTTACATTTTCCAGCATGGATGGGTTTTAGCCTAGTTATAGAATGTTTTGTTCACTATAGTAATATAGTAAATAGATTGTAAATCCTGATTATTCAGCATCCCGCTTGAGGTATTATTATAATCTTAGTAATTATTACATCAACTTAGAATAGTTCTACAAAAATCACAAAGTTTATGCCAGCAAAGCAGCTGGTACTCATTTGGATAAAAATAAATTATGATTCTGTCTTTTTAGGTTTAGTTGCAAAGATCTTTACATGAACTTTATTGCAAATATACCAACAAAAATGTACTCATTTCCAAAACAAAAACTTTGCTTAGTGTATGTCTTAACATATAGAAAATTTAAATTTAATTAATAAATTTATTTAATTGACTGTGTTAAATTAATATTCAATCATGTTAATTGCAGAGCATATTTTAAGGGATCTTCACTGGGAAGCACTGAACGTTTGGGGCAAGGGGTCCTAAGAATACTTGTAATTTATTTTGATAAAATTACCAAGACATACAAGTACAAAAAAAAAAGAAAAAGAAATGTGCTTGATGTTTTCCTATATATTTGTGCACACTGAATCCAAATATGATAGTGGTTTGACCTTTTGAAAAGTGGGTTAATTTTTTTAAATAATCCTCATCAACCCTAGTCAGTGACTTTCTTATTAGGGCAGATTTCCTATATTCTAGTTTCCTAAATGTAGGTGCCAAAATATTTTTTAGAGTGTATGATGTAATGAACAAAAAATTGTATATATTCTATTACCCCATTCCTATAAACTAATTTTATTGATTACCTTATTCCTATAAACTAACTTTATCAAATTGTATGTGATTTGACATCCTAGATGTACCCTTCATCAATTTGTATGTTAGTTGACAGGTGTATTAAAATTTCTATCTTCCACTTTAACCGACATTTTAAAAATATTTTCAAATGCTAATTTATTCTTCACTTTAAAACTGATTTGTCTACCTATAGTAGATTAAAATACATAAACAGAATAGTTTATATTTGTAGTAACTGGACGTTCTTAATATCTCAAAAAATACACAACATACTCATAAATTTCTGCACCTTAGATACTCTATTTTGAGGTACACCCCTCTATCAAATTCAGATTTATATCACAAAAATACTTTGGAAAGCAACTGCTGCATGTCAAGAAGGATTTATTTTTTCACCTTATGGGATCTGGAGGTCTTTAGGGGTTTAAGTCAGTTCATCTTTTAAAACCGTTATTATATTGCGAGTCAGCATACAGGAAAACATGTGTCATATATCAAATACATTATATTGTCCTATATAGGGTGCCTGCATTATTGTAATAGAAATTATAGAATTTTTTTTTTCTTAAAATTTCAATTGATACTTATATACATTACTTGAATGTTCGACTTTAAGAGATCGTGCTTTGAGAAAATGTCATCATACCATTTGTGATTGTAAAGCTCTTAATCTGTCAGTGTTCATCTTTGTTCTTTATTTATTTATAAATAAACTTTGTCTAGAAAGCAGTTGCAAACTGTGTGTGACCATGTGGGGGATGTAGGCTAAGCTATTCTCCAGAAACACTCTTCGGTCCATACCATCAATTCCTATCAAGAGCCCAAGGGCAGTGGTGGATTTAATATTTATAAAAAAAATTATAAAAGTTTGTAAAAATTCAAGATTAATAAAACAAAAGTATGAATGACATTCTCGCCCATGGAAAATCTGCTACTACCCAAAGGAAAACTGGAGAAAAATCTGAGCTAGGATGTGGCTATAGAGATATATGAGAAATTGCTATGGGTTCCTTTAGTCAAGCAAGATTTGGCACCGGCACAAATTAGGTTCACTAGGCAGTATATGTCCCTCATTACACGGCACTAGTGTCACCTAGTTTATAGCTTAAAATGTGCTGGGGTTCATTATTCATAAATTAATTCTTTAAAACAAAATTAGAGCTATTGAATTTATTTTCATTTTAAGAAAAAATATGCTTGCTCAAAATCAGTTTTCAACTTAGTAATTAAATGTTTTTATTAGTTTTGGTTTTCAGGATAAGCTTTTGCAGGAAATCTTGTTTATTAGTGGACTTTTCATATTCCAGGAACATTAAATCCCACTCCACACTTGCAACTTCAAATGAATCATATGGAAAGGAAGAAGTCAGGGGTGCAAGTAGTTTCCTGAAAATTCCAGATTCCCTTGATGAGGAAAATAATGAAAAAAGAAATGGTTTGTTCAGTTATTTTAAAATTTCATAAATGCTCTCCAGCAAGTTTTCTATATGCATTTTAAATCTTTTATTTTAGAATCGGGTGATTTAGAAGTTAAATATGGCAGTTTTGTAAGTTTTTTCAAAACTATGACATCTGAAACAAATACATCAATGCCATTGGTTGCAAGTCTAATATTAAGGATAGTATGTATTGTTTTTATCATCTCATGTCCTGTTTTTATTCTCAAATATTTCACTACAGTAAGTACTGAAATAAAGTTGCTTATTATGAAGCATGTTTGAAGTGCAATTAGCAAAAAAGTTATTTTTCCTCTTTAGGGTCCTGAGGAATACATAATTGTGCTGGGCTTCCTGTTTATTATTTTGGTTATTAGAATAGCAGGAATTATTTCATATGAAAAGGTATAGTATATAGATTCCAATGAACATGTTTTAAAGTCTTGTATGTTTGAATAAAGTAAGGAATGTCTTGTAATAAATATATTTATCATTTGCATGTAAACTTAAGTTTGACAATTTGTTTCCTTTCTTTCTTTTTTTTTTTTTTGAGTTGGCAAGAACACTTTCTACTAAGTGTCAGTCATAAACAGGCTCTAACAATGCCAGAGCAAGGATTATGTCACCAGAAATAGAAAATTTCATTTATCATGTTTTCTCCACACTACACAACAATTTACCTTTGGTAAGGACCACTGTTTTCAGAAGATCTTACTTCCATCCTCTGCCAAGCAAAATTGGAACTCTGCTTTATGAACTGACTTGTAATGGCTTGATTTATCTTTGTATATTACCAAAACCACTCAATTTTGCAGCACTAACTAAATAGGAATGAATATTGTATGAAATATGAATGTGTGAAGCACTGATACCCAAAGTGGTCTATATTGACCCCCAGGGGTCGAATATGACCAGCAAGGGGTCCATATCAGCAAAAAATAAAATTGGGGGTCCATGATAGTGGATCATTTAATCGTGTTGTGACCTTACTTTTTTGCTTTCCATGAATGGAATAATCCACAAACAGTGTATGTACATTATGTAATACCTGGTCCTTATCCCGTATTATGGAATATTGCGAGAAAGTACTTTTCCATCTTCATATCTGGTGGAAACGGGTTTCAGTGCTGTTGCCAATCTCCTAAAAAAAAAAGAAACAGACTGGACATCACTAACAAAGGATATTTGAGATTAAACCTAACCAAATTGATGCCATATGTTGAAAATTTGTTATTGAAGCATCAGGTTCATCCCTCCCATTAAAAGTATTTATTTT
The DNA here is from genome assembly GCA_002313205.1 of Laupala kohalensis. Classification (NCBI taxonomy): domain Eukaryota; kingdom Metazoa; phylum Arthropoda; class Insecta; order Orthoptera; family Trigonidiidae; genus Laupala; species Laupala kohalensis. Next base: position 1,125,856 of record NNCF01126580.1, on the reverse strand, counting down.
TGCTTAGTTATTTTATGTAATAGATACTAAATTTTAATTTGGTTGGTTTTAATTTGAATTCAATTAATAAATGTATAAAAAGTAACACGTTTTTTCTGTTTTTCACCATGCAGTTAGAAATTTAAATCTTTCAAAGTGAATAGCACTATACCAGCTGTCAAAAGCACATTTGAGTTGATGAATTTGCAAAATTTCAATATTATATAAGCAGGGGGTCTACCCAAAAACAAAACATGGCAAGTGGTCCACGAAACAAAAAAATTTGGGAACCTCTGGTGTAAAGGAATATGAACAAATCTAAATGCAAAGTTATTGATCACAGCATGATTGTGGGAAATCAGGAAGTAACTATCCTGATGTTACTGATAAGGGTCTCTTGTAAATATTCCAAATTACAACCAGTTAAACTTTTTGGACCTGGTAATTATTAGAAACGGACATAATTAACAAGCAAATGTGTAATTGAAAGAGAATTTACAGAAAAAATGAAGATTTAGAAACAAAAATTTATTCATTGTAACCACATTAAAAATTGAGAATAACAAATTGTAATTAGAAAAATTATGTATCATCCAGCTTTTCACAAGAATTATGACAATACAAAATTCAATTTGTTTCTTACATTCATTTCAATGTAAAACTTTTTATCAAAGTATATTACAAGAATATAGAACAAAACAAAACATCTGGGATTCACAAAATTGAAAATAGTAGTTTTCAACATATGGCATCAATTTGGTTAGATTTAATATCAACTATCCTTTGTTAGTGATGCCCAGTCTGTTTCTTTTTTTTAGGAGATTGGCAACAGCATTGTAAAAAATTATACACTGGTTAAACAAAAGAAAAATACATGTACTAGACAAAATGAACATTTTAGAAATATCAAATTTAAAAAACAGAAACACCAGCTGAGCAGGACCTTTTTGACAAGGAAAACATGAGATACTGGGCTATCTGTTGGGTGCCGCATCTGATCATTGTAGCTTGACATTTTGACTGCCATGTTACAGCCTTCTACAGAAGTGGCTAGGTCAGTGTTGCAAGTGTAGTCACTTCTGAAGAATGATGCAGCATGGCAGCCGAAACATCAAGCTAAAACGACTAGACATTGCATCAACCGGATTGGCAAGCATCACATGATTCTGTAAGTGGAAACTGAGAATATTTCAGTAAACCACGAATTTCAAGATTATGCAAAATTATTGAGACCAGCGCACCAGATTTATTGCAAAAAATTAAAATCCTGATTGTTGAACTTTGAAGTTCCAGTGGTGAAAATTAGGTGATTAGGTGATATATCAAGCCACCAACAGTTTGTTCAACTAGTGGAGCTCCATTATGCTTGTCTGAGGATGGGAGTAAGGTATGCTCCCAGCTGGAAGGTAAATTGTAGTGAAGATGCATGATATAAAAATGATTAATATAATTTCCTTTTTTTTCTGAGCACAATTTCCTGGAGATTGTTTTAAATTCCTTAAGAATATTATTTAAGTAATATTGTTCTGTCTTAGGTAACTTACAACATATCTTTGCATATTCATAAAACTTGGATTGAAAATATTTGTAAATGTTGTTTCAATGTTTTTCAAAATGCTTCTCATTCTGAAGTATTGCGGTGGTTTTCTTTACATCTTTCTGAAAGCAAGTATACTTTTGTTTTTCTGTGGTTATGTAGTATTCTCATTTATAAAATATTCTTAATTGCAATGTTTTATTTCAGTTGATATAAGTTTGCCATCAAATTCAATATTATTCATAGAAAATGCTTTCCTAGCACTTGCATTGATTATAGTATTGGTCATTTGCTCATTTTGGTTCTTTATTCCTTTAATTGCTATCATCCTGACAGGTCGTTTTTTACAAATTTTTACCAAGTAAGTACCACCTATAATTAATGATATTCTTGAAAAACTTAAAAAATAACTATTAGTGACAATTCATGGCATATTAAGGGCTGCACTAGAAAAATTTTATCAACAAGAAGAGGAGGCATGTTCAAATTTAAATGGTTTTGTGTCTTCAACAGTACTGGGAAGAGTAACAATACAAGCTTATGGTAAAGAACAAGAGTATTGGTCACAGTTGGTATACTTTAATTTTTCATTAATCAAAGTAAGCTCATTGTGTAATTTAAACACCTTACAGTTTTTTATTTTTACAGATTTCATAATTGCTGTGACAAATTATTAGCTTATTCTCATCTTCGGAAAGCAGCCGTATCATGGTTGTCATTCTGGATTCACATCGCTTCATGTGAGAGTAGCTTTTGATTTTAGTTTATTCTTGTTTTCATGCATTTGTAAGTTATTTCATTTCTTTTCAGTATGTTTCATCATGATTACATTAGGTTGTTTATGTATTGAAAGCCTATTAGCTGGTGACATGAAGAAGTGGATATTTACATTACATCAAAATGAAGATAATTATACAACTGTTATAACAATAACAATTTTCTCTGTTATTCTTTTTGGTTATATTATGAACAATATAGTACAAAGTTCTGCATCTGTATCTTTTAAATTTGCTGTTCTTGGAAATCATGATGCCAGAATCCGAGTAAGTTATTGGAGGCTCTTATTTGTGAAATACTAGATCAGAGATCTTCAACCTGTGGACAAACCTTATTCTCGGAGGCCTGCAAATTATTCTACCTCGGAATAAATACATAAGTAAATAGCATTATTATAATATTTTTCTATAAGCGTGTTATAGACAAAAGTATTTAACACACAAAATGTAATGTTTGGACCTAATGTTGTTTCAAAATTATAAAGTTTTATTTGTATTAAATGTTATATCTAAATAACAAATAAATACAGTATGCAGGGCTTTCATTTACTAAGGAATGCCTCTTCTTCAAACAGTTGAAGATCACTGGACAAGGTCCTTTATAAATATCACAAAATAATTCTTTTGTTCATTACATTCTTATTTAATCAGTCTATCAAACAAGAAGAATGCAATCCAGATCCGTGTGCGCCCAATCCATTCTCTAATGGAAATATTAATTTCCAAAATGTTAAGTTAGAGTTTTGGCCAGATTCACCACTTTCCTGGAGAGGACTATCATTCCAAGTACAGGCTGGGGAAAAAATTGGTAATAGTTCTAAAATTAATTCAGTATTTCTGCAGAAGTTCTGGAAAGATAGCTTTAACATGTACATTTTGTAAAGGTGTGTTGGGTCTACCTGGATCAGGAAAAACTGCAATTATAGGAGCTTTATTCAAACTAGCAAATATTTCTCAAGGCTGTATTCACATAGGAGGCATCAATATATCCACAATACCGGTGGAATATATTCGTTCAAGCATTGCACTTGTTCCTAAAAACCCAGTTATATTTTCAGGGACGCTGAGGTAAATTGCTTTTACTCTAATAAAGTTATTTTTCAGCTTTTCTTTTTTTACTCCTTTTAAAATGAAAAGATGACAATTTCTTCTTCTAGATTGAATGTTGATCCTATGCAGAAGTATAGTATTCGAGAACTAAAGGACTGTCTGGAGAAAGTGGATTTATTACAAACAATCAATGAATTGTCTAATGGGTTAGATACTCATGTTCACAATTTAGAAGGAAGTCTCTCTATTAATGAGCGCCAACTACTTTATGTTACTCAAGCCCTACTCCGAGACCCACAGGTACTGATTTCTTAAACATATACATGGTGAAAACAGGAAAAAAAAAGAAAGAAAATTCAGTTACTTCAATTCATGAGTTATTATGCAATATAACCACACAGTCACTTTATAAATTTTACCTTCAAACCCTTATTATAATTCTATATTCTTTTCAGATCTTAATCTTAGAGGAACCAATTCAACCTGTAGGAACCAAAAACATGTTTAGGGTTCAAGATGTAGTGAGTCAACTATTTCATTGCACGATTCTCATAATTGCAAATAACATGAAGTACACTTCAAAGTGTGACAAGATAATGATCATTAATGATGGACAAGTAAGTTTCAATAACTATCTATAAGATACAAATTTTGAAATACCACACTACATTCCATGCTCACTTGATTTCATTCTGCAGCCAAATAAGTCATAATGATGACATCTGATCATGCTGCCCTCTTCTTTATCTTCCAACATTCCTCTCTCCTCCAGTGTAAACTTTTCCAATACATAGCCTTCTTAGGTTTTTCATTACAAATATTTTGAAAGATCTTTCAATAGTGAAAGTTGTATTTCATCCACTTTAGTCTTCAGTTTTGTTTTGAAGCACTTCTCAAGTATAGATCGCTATAATTTCAGGTCTCATTCTTCAGCAATTACTGGCAGAGCATTTTTTAAGTAACTAGGCAGTACAGGGAATACAGAGGGGGGGGGGGAGAGGTCTGGAAATACTCTTATTTTATTGACATAATAATTAGCCTGCAGACCTGGGGTCAAAAAGTGCAATTTTCTGACTTCCCTAACATGTTTTAATTTTCAACACCAGCACTAGTGGCACCTAGTTTCTAGCTTCAAATATGCTCTGGTGTGTTGACTGGTTATTGTAACATTAATTCCCTTATCACTTCTTTGTTCTCGAATTATTTATTCTTATGACCTCAAAATTTAAATATTGATGGAAATCTTGAACGTTACTATTCTTTTTAAGTTACCACCGTCCACCAACTCGCGGAGACGTAAAAAGAACATCTCTGTACTTTCTTCCTCCGGGTCGGATTGTGCATTGTCCGACGATGACGCGGAAATGCACAGTCAGGAATCCGATTCAGGAGGTTCCAAATCGTAATGACTTTCATGCTTCAGTGGAACCTTAATGGCTATTGAACTCAATGTGAGGAGCTACAGTTCTTAGCGCGTCGCAATCCGATATGCATTTGCCTGCAAGCGACACATCTTTTACCACAGCACTCTCCCTCTCTGCGGGGATATATCAACTTCAGATACGATGACGCCACGGGAGAGCGAGCAAGAGTTGGAGTGGCAGTGTTTGTTAGAAATACTGTCCTCTCCACATCCCTTCTCCTACATATTACACTCCAGAATATAGCAGTTAAATTCACAGCATACCAACTATGACCGTGCATTCAATATATCGTCCTCCAACACAAAATTTCTCGGAGACTTCCTTAAGGGATTTAATTCACCAGCTCCCTCGTCCATTCTTCCTCCTTGGAAATTTTAACGCCCACAGTGTACTGTGGGGTTCGTCGAACGATTGCCCCCGAGGTCAGCTGCTGAATTGTCTTCTCGAGCGTGAAGATTTGGGTATACCGAACACCGGAGAGATGGCCCACTTTGCGTTTACTACTGGGTCATTGACTGCTATAGACCTGTCAGTTTGTACACCTGAAGTTGCTGACATCTTGCAATGGAAGGTAGAAGATGATCTGCATGGTAGCAACCATCACCTTATCTGGTTGTCCTTGCAGGAACGTGCGACAGTTTCGGAATGCAGATCCCAAAAGTGGATTCTCAGAAAGGCTAACTGAACACTATACCAATCTCTGGCTGTCTCCAGAGATACGGGAAGTGTCCAAGAAAGGGTCGACCAACCGACTGAGGTGATTCATCATTCCGCTGAAGAATCCATTCCGAAAACATCTGTTTCCGCGAAGACCTCATGTCCCCTGCTGGAACGACGCATGTCAGACCGCCAATCGGGCGAGGCGAAGAGCACTGCGGAAATTTAAGGGTAGTCCATCTCCCGAAAACTTCTCCGTATATCGTAGAGCAAAAGCGCGCAGAACCATCAAAGAATCCAGATCCACCTCCTGGAAAGAATTTCTAAGTACCATTAAGAGAACATCGTCCGCTAAAGTATGGAAGTCAATCCGGAAAATATCTGGAAGGTATTCTCGAGTCCCAATATCCGGGCTCAATTATCAGGGTCTCGTTCTCACCAAGAACAGAAATGGCGACAGCAATGGCAGAAAATTTTGCTGATGTAACATTGACAGCCAACAGCGATCCCAATTTGGCGAGGAAGAGGGAATTTACAGAGAGCACCTCGTTTGACTTTCGTTCCAGCAACTAGGAACCCTACAACTCTTCCTTTTCTAGGTGGGAACTTAAGTCAGCTCTAGCGACAGCCCACGACACTGCACCTGGCCCTGATTCGATTCACTACGAGATGCTTAGACAACTCAGTCTAGCATCTAAAGAATACCTCCTGGATATCTTTAATATTTCATAATCCGAGGGGTATTCCCTACTTCGTGCAAAGAATCAACTCTAATCCCTCTACTAAAACCCAGAAAGGCCAAGACAGCCATCAGTAGTTATCTAAGAATCGCCTTGAGTTGCGTTGGTAAAATTATTGAGTTGCGTTGGAGAGAATTATCAACCAACGTCTCGTCTGGTATTTTAAAAGGCATTACCTGCTGAGTCGATCTCACTGTAGTTTCAGGAAGTTCCATTCCACCCTGGACAGCTTACTTCTCCTGGAAATAGCAATTCAAGATGCGTTCGTCCAAAGACATGTCGTTGGAATATGTTTTGACAGCGAGAAGGCTTACGATACTACTTGGCGTCATGACATTTTACATCTCTATGTCTGGGGTTTTAGAGAACATCTTCCTTTGTACAGTCTTTCTTGGATGAGCGTTCCTTCCAATACAGAATTGGAAGAGACACCTCGGATCTCCTTCAAGAGAACGACGTCCCTCAGGGCTCAGTTCTAAGTGTGACTTTATTTGCAGTGGCCATTAACAGAATAACATCTGCTGTGAGGAATCCTGTCCAACACTCTCTTTTTGTCGATGAATTTGCCATCTTTCGTTTATCGCAAAGCGTCACAGGTGCGGAGCGACAAATCCGACTTGGTCGCAATGAATTGTACCAATGGTCAAAAACGACTGGCATTCGTTTTTCTGCAGAGAAAACACGCTGTGTTCTTTTTAGTAGACCAAGCCTCCTGCCAGAACCTCGCCTCGCCCTGGGGGACAACGTTCTAAAATACTGTACTTCAGTAAAGTTCTTAGGTCATATTTTTTATCAGAGACTAAATTGGAGTGAACATCTTACCTAAGTCTCTCAATCTCTTGAAGTGCGTGAGTAGCAGGGAATGGGGTGCTGATAGCTCCTCCTTGCTATAGTTTTATCAAGCATTCATAAGATCTCGGCTCGATTATGATTGCGTTTATAGCTCTTCTCGTGCAAACTATTAAAACAAAGTGGATAGTGTTCATCATGCTGGAATCCCACTAGTTACGGGAGCCTACCGTACTAGCCCCATTCCCAGTTTGTATGCCGAGAGTGGCGAACCATCTCTTTCCCTCCGGCGACAACTATTCATGTTACGACACTTTACTCATGTACTTACCTTACCCGACAATCTGGTTCACAACGCAGTATTTCATCCTTCCTCCATCCGTTTCTATAACAAAAGAGAATAACCAAACCGTTTGGATATAGCTCCAAAGAAATTTTGGAAACCTTTAATATTCACATATTTTCAAACTAGATTATAGTACGACTCCTCCTTGGGCTTTGCGTAAGCCGAAGATCATCTTCTGCAATATGACAAGAACACTCCAATTGCGATGTTGAGGGTATACTTCCACCAAATCCTCGACAAACATCGGGTCTATATTCCTGTGTTTACTGACGGGTCGAAGCAGATATATATGGAAGTAGACTGCGGAGTGCTACGCCATATTGAGAGATCAACAAAGTGCTCCCGCCAATCTAATTTCTTGGTTTGCTCTGATTATCTGAGTGCCTTTCAAGCAATCCAGACTATGTATCCATCCGATAAGCTGATCTTGAACATCCAGGATATTCTTTGTTCTCTCCAAAGTGACGGAAAGAACATTGTTTTGCTGGGTTCCCGTACACGTAGGAATCAGAGGAAATGAGGAAGCAGACTTTTCCGCGAAGGCGACACATGGATTTCTCCACGATTCCAAAAAGGGACATCATAAATTCCATTAAGAGAAGGATACTGAGAGAATGGAACAATGAGTGGTTGGCTGTTGAAGAGAATAAGCTCCGACTTATCAAGTCGTCTGTTCAGTCATGGAGCAGTTCCTGTAGAACAGCTAGGCGCGCGTAGGTCATTGTCCCCTCTCTCAAGGGCGTATATGCAGACTGGGGCAAGATGAGGTAGTTGTGTACCTTAAGAGTAAGGGCAGATACCCACTTTTCCATATGGAACAAATTGATTCTTTTAAATAAATGGAGTATTTAATTTTAATGGATTCTTTTAAAATAATGGTATTATTGTATGGCATTCAATTCTCTTTGATATAGGTTGAATTCAAAAATCTTCCCTACTTTGAGCTATATATTCCCTTTCTCTCTCATAGGTATCTCTTGCAACTTGGAGATCAACCCGTGTGTGAGGAGTGTAGTTCTTCTTTGACAGTTTGTTGCCTACTAACTGATTGCAGAAAATACACAAGGATATGGAGAAACATTGGTGTGGCTGCAGATTACCAACAGTTCTAGCAAATGAAACGTATCATGTTAATAAATTAATGAATTTCATAAATAGATCTGGTCTCCTTTCCCAAGTTCTTGGGAGAGTTTAAATTTGCTTCTTCTTCCCTACGGTGCATTTTTTCTCTTTTTACTTGCAAGTGTTCTAATGACCTAGATGTTGGAGAACCCTAAAATGTCCCCCCTCAAAAAAAACAACAACAGATAATGGAGCTACAAGAACTTCTCTTGCAAATACCTTCTGAATTCTTTCTGATTATATATATATATATATTTATATATAAAGTTAGAAATGCACACAAATCCCTTGAGAGCTCAACTAGGCAGAGATCTTTTTAGCCTCCATAAGAACAACAGGCAAATTTATATTCAAAACAGGTGTAATTAACATACTATAATTTGACAAGATTGATAAATAGTTTTCTTCCTTTTCAAGAGTGATACTCATTTCTGATGGCCTCAGTTTAGAATATTAGTATACTCCTACACATATTCTGTATTTATTTGATGACAAGAACTCGATAAATATTGCAGCCACAAGATAACTCCTCTGAATTTACTCTAAATTTTTAAATATATGATGAACCTTGTGAACAGAGAGGGTTCATTCTAAAGCAAATTGACATGAAACCATTTTTTATTAACCAGCAGCGCAGATGCACCAATTTCTTAATTGGATCCTCCTCAAACTATTCACATATATCTGCTTTTAGGAGAGATCAAAGCTAGATTACCTTAAGTACAACGTAAATTACCTCATGAATTCACAGTGGAGTTGCTACAAAAAATAATTATAATTCATCTGCCATTCACTCCACTTAACTTTTATAACCACGAACAAGTTTCGGAAGATGTTGGTCCACTGACAGTCCTCTGGTGGCAGGCGGGTGCATGAATTTCGAAATCAAATTTTTTTCACATGGAACTTCAAAATACAACAATCTGTCCTTCCATAGTTGTACCCAAACCAACAGGTCAAAATGCCCACTAACATTCTTTATCAATTTTGTGTTTTTTCTCCCAAATACGTGCTGCTACTGCTGACTTTTCAATTTGTCCAATTGTGATGTACTGAAAATGTTCCATTTTTTCTAATTCCTAAATTTGTTTGTCTAATATAATCTTTGTCACAGTCCTTGCAATTAATTTTGTAAATTCCTGATCTGTTTAGAGGAGGAGAAGTAAATTTTAGTTATTTTCCATTTTTATATTTTTTATCGACTATAGTTTTTGAAAGTCCATTAGATTTAGCAGTTTGAGCAATTACATCGTATTCCAAATTGAATTCTTCATCTTTCAATGGGGCATTTACCAGTCTGTGGGCAAGGCTATTTATTATGGCATGTTTGTGCTGCACCAGATTGAAACCTAAATCGTAATAGCCCTTTTTCAATAATTTTCCTCATTATAGACAGGGTCTAAAAATTTATTACTTCCTTTCTTCTTTAGTTATAGATGCCAACAGCCTGATGGTTTTGTTTCTACCAATTCCCAGACAATGTCTCCTAATTTAGTATTAATCGTTTTGCTCTACCAAATTGGGAGAATCAAAATGGTGGTGGATGTCAGAGAAAAAACAATATCTCTAAAATTAATTTGATATGCCAATGTTCACACTAATTTAATCTTGCTGGTTTGACAGCTGCAGCTTAAATGTTTGTGAGGACATGTAAATCTTACTCTCACCTCAATTAAAACAATTGCTCCTTCAGCATGAACTATATAAGAAACTACCCATTCCTGCAAGTCAGGACAGCAAGATCATTATTCTGGTCATGTTGTTGCTCCTTGCACCCAGGTGAAGAAGTCATAGTTATGACCTTGGTGAACTCCTAGGAGTCTTCTGTCCTCTAGTACTTTCACTATTGGCTACTCACCTATAGTATTTTTTAAATACTTATAGAAGGTGTTCTAGCTTGAAGAAATTTCTTTAATATTTGTATTTTTAGATATCTCTAACAAGATTATTTTAATTTTTTTTTCTTTCATTTTTTCAGGTTGTGGAGTTTGATACACCCGAAAACCTCTTCCGAAACCCAAAATCTTGTTTTTCTCACATGCTCTTCTCAAGCTCTGATAATTCTTTTGAGACAGAGGTATAACAGAAATGCAATTATCTCACTTTCAGTATTGTATGCTTAAATGAATGAAGATTTGCAAATAGAAAACTACATTTAAATAAAAACAAATTGGCTTCCTACACAGAACTAACAATGATATATGAAGTCCATAAAGTATTTTTACAGTCATATCACATGAATGTTGGACTCACAATTTGTATAAATCCTCAAACATGCATAAGTGACAAGTATATCAAAACTTTATGTACATTATTCTGCATAATTTATTATACTTAGAATTAATTTTATCGCTTGTGTATATCTATTTTTTTATGTATGAGGCTGCACAAGATGCAACCATATTGCTAATGTTAAAGTAAAGAGGGAGTAGTATCTGTTGCAAGTATCATAGCTAATACTAAAGCCTACAGCTATTGATGGTTCAGAGGGATCATTCATGAATTATGTTACATGTTCTTTGAGAAAATTTACCCCAACTCCCCATTTCATGTCACACTGTCACGTTATACCAAACCTCTCCATAACCTGGCATCACTCAAATATAATCATAAAAGTGTTTTGTTTTCATTGTAGGAAAATTTGCCTCAATTGAGACAATTTTAACCATTTACGACACACCAAATATAATGTTGCGCTTTGCTCACTCCACCCTCCCCAAGACCTTGACGTAATTTATGAACAAACCCTAATTTAAAGAAAATTATTTTAAGAATAAAAGAAATGTGAGAAATTTATCTTATTTACAGAAAGATATATTTGATATAACTCAATACAATAATTATTATGCATAAATAAAAACATATATACATATCACTTGTCTTCCAATGATTTAGAAAGAAACTCTACAATTATGTCAATATTCTTGCCATATTCTCTGCTGTCTCTCAAATTGTTCTTCATCTAGAGGGGAAAAAAAGCATATTCCATAGCATATATCTCCAACATATTCATATAGCAATCAAACAATTTTTTTTTACCTGATTTTCCATTTTAGCCATTTCCAACCATACAGCATCTCCATCATAAACTGCAATAGTCTGAAATAGCTTGACACAACTTTCCTGGAAAATAATGTTTTTCAAATTGAGGACTGTATTGAAAACCACAGATTTTTGGAATGAGGTAGATGAATATTAAATAACTCTTGAAATATTGGAACAGTTTTGTTGGCCATTTATAATTTTTTATCTTAATAATAAATTTATTGTCAAGTTACAAACTACAGATGATGATGTGGAGGACTATAAACTAATTTACTCTCCAGAAACAAGCAAGGGACCATCCCATCAATTCTGATCAAGGGCCCTATGGCAGTGGCAGATTTAACATTTCAGCACACACTGAAGATAAAAATAAAAGTAGTTCAGTTTGTGTTGTAATATAACATAATACCAACAAATTTGTATTTAATTAAACACAAAAGAAGTTATTTCACAAGTACGTATTATTATAAACTATAGATTATTCAGAAAACTCTAGACTGTTTATAAATTGTAATTATTAAAATATTTCTAAATTTGAGATTTATTGTTTCAAAACACTCCACCCCTAGGCAAGAGCCTGCATTATCAGGATGCATTTCAGATTCTTGGCTTCAGCTGACCTAACTATTAAGTTCCTAAAGGATCCTTCCATTGAATTAACTTTGTTTCTTACCTGAAGAGGTTTTGGCTGACGTCCACTTAGGTAGGATACAGATGCACATAAAAGATCATGAATTTGCTTTTCTTGTAGTTGAAGATGAGTAGCAAGTCCACCAAGGCCTTCCAAAAGACACAATTGAAGCTTGAACAATTGAGTGCATCGAAAAGCTGAACCAGAGTCTTTGTTCTTACTTTTTTCTGTAGAATCTGCTAAAAATCTGCACAAAGTCACCCAAATGTCCCTGCACATAAAAATGTTAAGTGTGTATTACTTTTCTTTAGAACTCGAGAAAGTGAAAAACTGGTTGTGAAATTAGCAGCAGCACATAGAAAGGAGAAAAAGAGTAATACAGAATTATTGATTTCTTAGATTGAATGAAATATCAAATAAGAGACAGAAGATACTTACTTTAGAGTTCGAGCCCTAATAAAATCTCTGGCAAGAAGAGCGAGGACACACAATAATGAAAAGCTGCGATTAAGTAGTAACGGATCAGAACAATCCTGCAGACGCCCAACAAGAGGTGACCACACTTGATGAACCATAGGTAACAATTGGTCTTCATAATCAGCAAGTATTAACAGTCCTTCTGTTAATGCTTCCACTGCTTGTAATCGACACTGCTTGTCTTTACCAGGGAGCAGATGCAAGCATCTCTTCACAATAGATTCAGTCATTGCTATATGAGAAGGTGTTTGGGGCTTCTTATCAATTAGATCTTCTTCCGTGTTATCTAAATTGTTGCTGAGTTCTAATTCTTCAGTTTTCTGAAGGTTTACAGGAATTGTTTCTTCAAATGAATCCATATTCTCTTCCCTGGAAGTCTGACTATTTTCAAGATATTTTAGAAAGCTTTCAACAACAGTCGTATTATCAGGATAATCAGACAAATCATCTTTCTTTTTTCTAGTTTTCTTAGGAAACCATTTCTTTATGCACACAAAAAAAACATAGAACACATGAAGGAACGATGAAGTATGGTGTATTTGAAATTCATCACAACTCTGGAATAAAACCTGTAAATGAAATAACATGTTTACATTCAGTTTATTTTATGTTAACAAGTTTAACTACTTATCATAGTTAGGAAAGAACTTTTCTTACATCAGACACAGCATTCTGTAAATGTGGAAGCATCTGTTGATTACTGTGCTGCATAGCCACTATAAGAACACCCAAAACACTGGGATTATTTCGCAAATTTCGCATTCGCAAGGATACCTGAAAGTTAAATGAGCTATCAAATATGAGATAAGTATTATGTAACTTAATACTGTATTATTTACTTTTTATGTAGAAAAAATGTATACATTGACAAAAATGTATTTTACCTTTTCATACATAATTTTTTAAACTTTCAGATGATTTCATATACCTTTATTAGATCTTAAACACAATTATCAGATTCTTTTACTTCATTGAAAATAATATCTTTCATTGCACTTCAGATAAATTTATTTTATTCATTTTCATTTCATTTTCAGATCAACAGACAAAAGCTTTAGGATTGACATAATAATTAACAGTTTTAACAGTGTATTACATTATACAAAGTTTTGTCTTGAACTACACTACAAAAATAGTATCCTAAATAGTGATTTTAGGAATTATAAGATTTAAAAGTACCTTACAACAGCAGTGATAAATCTATTCTTTATCAGAGACATGCTATCGACAAGACCAAAATTGAATGGAGTAATTATTTTATTCCATTTACATCTTTATCTATACACTGATGAGTAATAGACATAAATTGTCAGAAGCTCACTTGCCTTAAATTATAAGGAATATTCCTTGGTATGAATAAACTGGAGATTTTTGTCACAATTGAATAAATTTTGTTTGTTTTTCAACAAAACATAAATCATAACATGTATGTAAAGATTTTATTGCACCAAGATTTAATTCTCTAGCGAGGTCACAATATTCGTGATTATCAAAATTCTTTGGACTAAGCAACGAAACTCATGAATTTATGTTGAACACACTTCAGTTTTCAGACATGTATATCATATTATTAATTAATGACTCATACAATAATGTAGGTAAAATTTAAGATTTGTAGATAGCAATAGGGTATATGTTTATAAACAACAAACCCTAATATGTTAAATGCTTTGGAGGTCATTGCATTTCAATACAGGTTGAACTCAAAAGTTATGCCTAGATCCTTAATATAAGTGATTACTTCAAGTCTGTGGTTATAAATCATATAATTAAAACAAAATTTATTAATCTTATTTTTACAGAAAGATAGTACTTAGCATTTACTACAGTTTAATTTTTATTGATTTAGACAAGACCATTCGTACACTGTGTCCAAATCTTTTTGTAAGCAAACCTGGTCTTAAGCAAATCTTGTATTGCATTTCCAAAAATTTTCAATATTTAAAAAAATCTCTTTCTATGGCTATAGAACAGGATCAGAAAACATTTCTCAACACTTGGATTTTCTACAGATTTTTAAGTTGCAAGTAAGAAAATGAAAAGTAGCAGGCTTCTGCCTTTATTGGTGAAGTGAAATATAATTTCAGTAAATTAAATATTACTAGTGAAACCTGTGCAAAAATTGATTGGAATTAGCACTCTGTATAGTTACATCATACTCTGACCATCTAAAGGAGATATTTACAGCCATAAAATATATGAAGAAGGGGAAGGCACTAGGTGTAGATAACATACCTACATCAACTTTACAAGCTGATGCTCACCTTAGTGCTGAACTATGAAGCCCACTCTTTCTACATGTATGAAAATAAGAAAAATTCCCAGTACAATGTAAAAAAGATACGATTGTTAAAATTCTGAAGAAAGGTGACCAACAGGAATGTAGCAGTTGGCAAGGACTTACTTTACTATCTACAAGTGAACTACTTACCGATATTTACCCTTATATTGGGACGAATATCAGTAGAACTAGAAAAAGGGATATGAAGAGAACAAGCTGGGTTCAGACCAGGAAGACCAGATGTCAACCAAATTAATACTTCACAATTAGTCATAGTACAATTGCTAGAATTACAATTCCCGTTGTACCTACTATTCATTGATTATGAGAGAGATTTTGACCCTGTGGACAGAAGTTGGATTAGGAAAAGATTATAAGACAGAGGAGTCCAAGGAAAATTCATTAATGTAATTCAAGAGTGTTATAACAATTTCAACTGCAGAGTAAAACATGACAGCCAACTATCTTCTCCTTTCGAGACCACATTAGACAAGGATGTATTTTACCTCCTTTACTATTCCTTTTGGTGTTGGATGAAATTCTAAGAAGGACTTTGCAAAATAAGAAGAGAAGCATTTCAATAGACACTTACTGAAATGCTGAAAGACCTGAACATGCAGATGATGTCTGCCTGTTAATAATGCATAATTTGATCACATCCAAAACAAGCTAAAAACCTTGCAACATGAATCTAGAAAGACTGGCCTAAAAATTAACTTCGAAAAACCATAGAAATTAGAATTAACACAAAATCTCAGGAAGACTTTATGCTAGTAAATAAAGCTATCAACAGGATCCATGAGTTTACATATCATGGTAGTAATGTGATTGAGAATGGAGGAACTTGCAAAGATGTAGATGACAGAATAAAAAAGGCCAGAAAGGCCTTTTAGTAAAATGAGGAGGATATGGACTTCAAATAAAATTAATAAAAATACTAACATCAGGCTATTTAGTGTTTATGTAAAGTCAGTACTGTTGTATAGATGTGAAACCTGGCTAGTTAACCAAGAAATTCAAAGGAAACTACAATGCTTTGTGAACTGATGCCTCCAATACATAATGAAAATACAGAGGCCTAGAATTACATCGAATGAACAACTGGGATATGACAGTTCCAGCAAATATCAACAGAAAATTTGGATGGATAGGCCACATATTATGCAAATAAGATGAAGAGCCATGTAAAAGAGCACTATAATGGACCCAGAAGGTCAATGTAGAATAGAGAAGAAATGTATTACAAGAAAGTGGGGTTTTGCAGTTGGAGTGAACTAGGTTCCATTGCTAATAAAAAGAAAAAACGGAAAAGACTTGTAGACAACCTATGTTCCTAGCCAGAGACAATGGATCTCCTCCTCTTATTATTAACACTCTGTATGATAATATGAATGTTTACTTTTATTAAGCAAGACTTGACATCAGAACAGTTAGAAGTACAGTCAGAAGTGTCAGAGCTATCATTCGTTGGACTCGAGCAGTAAAATAGCTCCTTTTCTCGTTTAGATTTTAAAATGCTGTTATCTTGGAAAGGAAAAGGTGAAAGATGAAACAATAAGAAATTATCAACACATCTTTTAATGCGTTTAAGTATGATACTTTATTTGCAAGATTTTCTCTCTGCTTACGCAGAAAAGGAACGCAAATTTTCTAGGAACTTTTGCACATAAATGGATATAAGTATTTAAAATATAAATGTGGTTGTTTATAAATCTAACCGTACATACTCAGTAACATCCCACTCTCATGAACTGAATTTTTTTAGAAAACTAGCTGAATGAACGCATAATTGTTTGGGAGCAGGAATTGATCATACATCTTTAGTGTTTCTATTTTATAATAGTGGCATTTTCAATTATTTCTTTTTTTTTAAACTTCAGTCAGAGTGCTGTCCACAGTCATAATGAAAATCGTGTGCTTCTTTTCTGAGCCTTATTGACCTCACCCAAAACCTCAGGGTTTGGAAAGCTGAAATGACGAATTAAGACACACTGAATATGACATCACTGCCAATGACTTACCTACACAGTACTTCTATTGTTGGACACCCAAATTTAGTGACTATAGTATCCCATATTGACAGTATATTGCATTTAACTACAAAGTTTTGAACTAAAAATTTCCGTATGGTTCTACCAAATTGTGTACCGATTAGTCGGGCACACAGGCCACGATTAGTTAGACACTGCTGATTTACAAAATTAAATAGATATATTGTTAAGTTATTAGACATTTTTATTAATATGTCATCAAAAATGTTTCAACATCCACATTTCTCCAGTTAATTGAGAAAACAATCAACTACGGGCTCTAATAACCTTGACNAAAAAAAAAAAAAAAAAAAAAAAAAACAACTAATACCAGCCAATAATCTTCTAGACTACAAAGAATGATACACACTGTCTATTCATTCATGCCTTGTTGGAAATCATTTCATTATAATTTATCTCAACTTAAAAATTTAAATAAACTTTTTCCAGAACAGAGGTTCAGCCTCAGCTGAGGGAAATACCATTTCTCCAAAATACATTCTGACAGGTCCTTAATTTATTTTATAATCCCTTAATATAATCCCTCATGGATATTATCAGTAACATAAAAAACAATCAAACAAATTTATAAAATCATCAAAACGCAGCATTAACGTACATTTTACACATGAAAAAAGTTATTAATTTAATATTTTATCATAAAAAATTTACACCAGAAAAATAACATTTTATCTATGAGGATTATTTGAATAATATACTTCACCTGAATCATGAAGTAGTCCATATTAGCAGCAAGGAGGCTTGTTATGTCATTACCCTGATTTATAGCTTTGGCAATTTCTGCTGCTGTCTTCATTCCAGCAGCAGTCAATGCCTCGTGAGAGCTTCCAGCTCTCTCAACAACAGGATATAAACAGCGCATGAGAAACACACAAAACCGTTTACCTAGAGCTGTCGCAATTTTCCCAATCCCGTTTACTAGCAAGCATGTTAACTGCAAATTGCTACGAGCCTGAAATGCATTTACAAAATTTCCAGAGCTGGGATTTATTTTATTTGAAACTGTGACACTCAAAGGTACATTCCACATTCTGGGGGACAAATATACATCTAAAACATTTTTAACTAAATGCTCATACATTTCATTATCACAACCTGTAATGTTAAAATACAAAACTACATTAGACTCACAAACAAGATTTAGTTCATACTCATGCCAAGAAGAAAAATATGAATAG
This sequence comes from Laupala kohalensis, assembly GCA_002313205.1. Classification (NCBI taxonomy): domain Eukaryota; kingdom Metazoa; phylum Arthropoda; class Insecta; order Orthoptera; family Trigonidiidae; genus Laupala; species Laupala kohalensis. Next base: position 1,107,773 of record NNCF01126580.1, on the reverse strand, counting down.
TATTCCAATAGTTACCAACTTGAAGAAAAAAGTATAATTAATTTTGATAAACTAAAATATGCAACAAATATTGATTAACTTAGTTTACAAATAAAAATTTATGTCATAGCAACAATCTGAAATACCATGCATGAAATTCTTCTTAAACAATTCCATGTGCAAACTATTCAACTCCAAGTTTTATATACCTCCAAGTATTATTTCATTAAGTAGAAATATTATTTCATTCCGCTGATCACTTTCAGTTTCAAGCAAATCCAAGCAATGATTACAAAGCATTTCTAAATCTCCAAGTTGTCCCAATGATCTGAGAACCTCCTCCAATTTTCCTTCAATATTTTTGTCGGCAAAATGTCTAAACTGAACCCAAGGAGTCTTGTAAATAGTACTTTGGTTCAATTCTAAATCTAAAAGAGAAAAAGATTTACAAATATTGTTTTTCATTTGAAACAAAAATGCATAAAATGCTGTGAACTTGAATATAAATTATCTGTTATTGCATTCTTATCTTACAGTGATAAAATTATAGTCCATCTACAAAACATTTGAACTAATATTTAATAGTCAGTTCACAATCAAGAGATGTTTCACACCGTAATAATCAATCTAGATCCAAAGGCAACTTATCAGCTAATGCTGAAAATATTTCTGGGAACATTTTCTTACTGAAGAATTATGCACAAAGTAAGAATACAAAAAAATATATTGAAGGGTTAACTTTTATTGTAGAAATTTTCAAAGCACACCAATTCTTACCTTTCAAACTGCAATCTTCCAATAATGAGAGACTTGATGATTGCATTTCTATAATTTGCAGAAGAGCTTGCACAGTGCGATGAAGATTGGAAGAAGATTGCATCAATCGTGGAAGACGTTCACAACCCAGAAGTAACAAATACTGTTTCAGCAGGCGAAGTACAGATAACTTCTCATTTTCCGCTAAAAATAAAAACCAACTAATATGAAACAAAAAGTGAAGCGTAATACTTTCAATTATATGCCACTGCAGTGCACATCTAAAAGATTATTTGAGCAAGATGGTAAAACAATACAGGTGGAAGCTAATAAAATATATATTATCAAAATCAAACTCCACAGAAAATAATTGAATAATTTATGTTTCTTACATTCCACATTAAAAATTCTGGGCAATTTATTTATAACACTTAAATAGTTTTCTTCAAGTAATTCATATAATAAAATCCCACTTTGTTTCTCAAATATTTTTGTAATTTCTTTTAATGATTTCTCACTAGCTGAGGATACTTCATATGAATCATCATCACATAGGTTGAGCAACATTTCAATAAACACAACAGACACTTTCCCAATCTGTTGTAGACAGTTACATAAAACACTATAGCAGGTCTTCACCAATTCCAGTCTCACTTTTATACTCATATGAAGTTGAAGCACTCTGAAGGATTCTGCCATTTTCATAATATTATCTGTAACATTTTCAACCCACTCGGCTGATCGGAATTGATTTTGAATGGCCTCTAGAATGCTATTTCTGTTTCCTTTCTTTGATTGATCAAAAATCATCTTGTTCTTCATATCACCTTTTTCCATTCTTTCTGTTACTTTTGCTGAAAAATGTACCTTGCAGTCCAGCATTTGTGGCATAACAATATCTTCTAGCACAAGAACCAAGATTCTGCTCCATCCTCGAAGTGCCATCTAAAACAATAATGTATCTTTCAATAGCAAATCATAAGAGTAAATGCAAATAAATCTCAATTTAGTCCACTAAGCAATCCTAATGAATAGGTCACTTTGTGTATGCATCTACATGAATTTCACACAAAGCTCATGAATTAATATTTAAAATATGACTATGCTATTTCATATTGCCTAGTAATTAATAAGCTTAAGTAAAGCATATTCACTGAAAAATTCCTACAGTAAAACATTAATTAAAATGTTGGAAATGCCAGGAAATCCAAAATATATTACCATTGTTACAATGTGACCTTGTTTCTCATCCCCTATGACAACTTTATGTAATCCAGATAAAATTCCAGGAACTATAAACATAAGGGTGTCAGCTATATTTGGTCTCCAAGCATCAAGTTCTCTCTTCAAATCGTCTGTCCTAGATATGGCCATGATAAATTCAATAGCTGCAATCCTAGAAGACAAAAATATTTCTTCCTTAATGCTCTACAGATAGAATGATGAAAGTAAAATAAGTACCTCAATGACTTCAACTTTTCATTTTGCATTATCTGCATACAGATGAAAATGCCTTGGCTAATTCTTGGTATATTATTCTTTTCATAAATTTGAGTGACTACTTCATCAGTGCATTTGACTGTAACTTGTTGAGCACAACGGACAACACTCAGCTTCAATTCCTCAGAGACATCAGCAACTTGAAATTATATGTAATCAATTAGTTACACAGAATTTTCAATGCTCAAGAATTTTGGAACTCAGTAATAAGTTCTTGAGTAATGAACTTACCCATGTTATCAGAACTTTTGTCGAATGTCTGTATAAAAATCAGAGTAAAAAGATGAAAAAACCTTTTAACATCTTTTATCTCAGTGTGATCAAAGAGGCTTCTTATACAATCTAAAATATACCTCTTTGTTTCCAACCTGAAAATATAAAATTAAATAAATTTTTGTCAATACTTACATGATAGAACAGGCAAATTGGAAGATAACATTAAGTTGAATCACCTAATATCAGGTCTTTGCAGATTCAACTCTAAAGGATATAAAATGTAATCCTGAAGTTGAGATAATGTTTTTCCATCTATTATATTAAAAATTCTCATCAATTCTTCAAGATCTTGTTTAGATGGTTGCTTGATTACTCTGTCACATACCGATTTAACCACAGGAAATGCTTTGCTGCAATGCATTTCCATAATCTTTCCTACACAGAATGTAAATTGGAGAGGTAATATTTGCTTTGAGTTATGATGGGGTCCCAAACATTATCATGTGCTTAATTAGATATTAACTACTCTTGGAGCACATATATAATTTCCAATCGAGCCCACACAGGTGACACGCGTTTCACAAAGAATCTAAATGCGAGAGAATTCTAGTAGAAACTTAATATTTTAATAGTGAACAGAACAACAAGTCAAAGTTGGACCACTTGCGAAGAAAAAACAGAAACCATTCAACCATCGTGGTCATTTCGGATTCAAACGACTAAAAAACTGCTTAAGATATGCCCGTCATCTTTGTGACATTGAACATTCTCAATTATTTAATAATGTACAATTAATGTAAATCATAACATTTCTCGTACTCAGCTGTCATTTCCCCAGCATCGTTCTAACACGCGCGTGAGCATGCAGACTGACAGTATACTGGTAACACACCAGAGGGCGAGTCAAGAGGTGTACAAAGGTGCAAACTTAGAAGCATGAACGCACACTTGGAGATTAAACGCAGTGTTATTTTATAAGTATTTTAGCTTTGGAAACAACGATAATCCAAAAGCACTTGACACAGTGTAAGAGTGAGACTGTCTTCTTCCTTCATGGATTTTGGGAAGTGGATGAAAAACACAACCAGGAACACAACATTGCACGCAATGTGGCAGCACTGTGGTCTGGTAGTATGGCGTCACTACAGGAGTACCAATATAACCAACTGTCTAGTCAAAAACGGAATAATTTTAGGTTGGCTTTACTTTGCCCTAGTTCTCGATAACAACTGACCTAAATTCCAACACAGTTGTGAATGATATTTATTATTTTTTTCGGAAATATTTACTTATTTCTAATAGTTTGAAGTTTGCTTTGTAGTATTTTCCCATTGCCTTTCAAATTGATACTCTTTAACTCGAAACTCGACGATTTTTAAATTGCACTTATTCACACTACCCAGCATCACTTGCTTCATTGTATCACTTAGGGGTTGGGAAGGGTGGAATGCGTAGTAATCAGCAGGGTGGTAGAGAAGGGAATGGTTATAGCTAGGAAATTTATTTATGTGCTTAGAGAATTGTGAATCACAGTGATTGTGTGAAAAATTTAGTGCTCAATTTAGTTGCACGTTGAACTTTGCGAGTTACCTTCAACTCGAATGCCAGAGTGGACGAGCGATTGATTTTATTTTCTGGTTATTTGTTGTTGGTCATGGCTCGTAAGAATGCCCGAATCCTTTTAGGATTCGAAGATGAGTGCCTAACGGATAAACATAAGTCTCTTCTTAATTTCTCCACGAATAAAATTGGTGGTAAGCCGGTAAGTTTAAAATAACGTATTTTCGAATGGCAAATATGCGAAGATTGATTCTCTTTAACTTCCATAAAAAGAACTTTTGTATATGAAGGCGTAAAGATATATAGGGCATAAGTCCACTTTCATAAATTTGAGAGGAGACAATATTTTTTTAACATATCCCTTTCTCTTTTTCTTCCATTTCTTGTCTCATGGATTGAGCTTTTTTTGACCAAAAAATCAATGTAATAAATGCTTAATGCTTTAACTACATTGAATACCATTGTGTTCTTTATTTTAACAATCAACCAACTTATTCCCTTTATTCTTTGATCTCTTAATATGGAATGTGTCTGCCTCTGCTGTATCAAGTCATGCAAGAATTTTTTGGTGGATATGTTGAGAGATATATGTTTTAGTACTAGTTGTGTTTGGTGGATATATGTTTTTTACTAGTAAATGTTTTGCTTATTACTCATATAAATTTTGGGTTTCTTTGTTTTCCATTATTATTTAGTTTCATTACTGTTTATTATGTAGTATTCTGTTTTTAGGATTGGCCCATTGATGGTGTAGATGCACCTGTTTGTAAGCTGTGTGGATTGACTCTCCCTCTTGTTCTGCAAATTTATGCTCCTCTAGAAAATAATCCATACCATAGAACTCTGTTTTTGTTTGGTTGTGTAAACCCTAATTGTTGGAACCAAAATGAAAGGTATTAGACTTTGTGTGATGTCAGCAAATATTGACTATTTTAATGTCTTGATTTTTGTCTGAACTTTTTCTTGTATAGTTGGGTGTGCATCCGTAGTCAGATATTAGAAGTCAAAGGAGATCATGATGGTTCCGAAACTGAGAACTCTCTGACAACTACCGATTGGTGCTGTGATGCTGATGATTGGGGAGATGACAATAATGTTAATAACAATGAAGAAAATGGGAATGTTATAAGAGCAAATGAGACATGTTCAGGGAGACTATCTGATGATGAAGATGAAACTGAAAGTTACGAAGATGATGTAAGGGTGCAGCTAGGACAGCTTAATGTGAATGAGTGCAATGCAAATTGGGATGGTGGTGGGGGTGGTCATGGTGGTGCAGCTGTTCAAGAAGGTGGAGCTGTGGGACGATTACACTCACCATCTGCTTCGGCTGAGATAGAAGGAGAAGAAAGCGAAGTAGTGAGTATTGACACTCCCACTGCTCCTCAACACGACTTAATTGCGCTTTTGCAAGAAGTAGCCCAATTACCTTCAGAAATTAGTGGGCTGTGCAGAAGCGGCTCTCTCCAATTTGTCCCAGCATTTATTAGTGTTGGAGAAGAGGATGTAACTGGTACTGCTACGACCACACATGTTTCTGAACATGTTCGTGATTTGTTACAAGAGTATCAACAGAAAAGTAGTGAAGATGGAAGTCCTCTTCACAGTCCTCAGCATGAGAAAGGCCATGGTGAACAGATAGTGGTTGAAAAATATGAGAAAAGTGTTCCAGCCCATGGAGATAAGTTTTTTCATTACTTTATCGCAAGGATCCAAGAAAATCCTGGACAAATATTACGGTATGTATTGTCCTTTCTGTACCATAAAAATGTGAAATGACAAAAAGTTATGAGGAAGAGAATAATACTGCAATATATTATTACAATATAAATTGTATGTAGTGTATTTTACAAGAACTGAAAAATCAACAATCTATAATCCAATGTTTACTTTGGGGAAAAGCTGGCCAGTAAGGTGTTTTTTTTAGAGAACAATAAATTGCAGTCTTCAACTGTAATGTTTGTAGACAGTCAAATTGTCACTGTGAAGGATTCAATTAAAGTCAGATTGTCAGTATTAATTACAAGGTATATACCATTATTTGTTCTGTCTTTTCTTTTATTTATTATACAGCATGGACCATTGAACATATGCTTGTTTGGACCACATTTTATTAATTCCATATTCTTTTACAAATCTCATATGAATATATATAATTAAATTGTGAAAATTGAACCACCTACCAATGGGACCAAATGAATTAATATTATTGTAATTTAAACACTTATTTTGTTATTTAAAGTATTTAGTATTCAAAATTGCCGTTAATATAGTTAAAGTATTGATATAAAAGTATCTGAATTTTTGTATACCTCTGATTATAGGTACTGTCGTGATGTTGGAGTTCCATTACTTTTATACCCAGAACAGAATTTACCATCGCGGTGTCAACATTGCCATGGAGAAATGGTGTTTGAGATGCAGGTTTTACCAACTCTGATTTCGCGACTGCAACTCTTGGGTGCTCCAGGTGGAACTCATCTTGAATTTGGCACAGTAATGATTTTTTGCTGTAAACAATCATGCTGGTTTCCTGGTGAGAAAGTTCGAGAAGAGGCTGTTGTCGTTCAAGCAGAAAGAATGTAGGTCTGAAGCTTTGGTTTCTGGAAGAGACATTCTCTTTCATTTTAGAATACATGTATAGCACTGAGAATAGTGTTTGAAATTAGCTTGTTAATTTTATTGTTCTTACAACTTGTCTCATAATATTTGGAAATGCAGAGCTTGGATTCTTGAAAACAGAATAATTGATTTATTGTGTAGAAAATATTGTTTTTGAAAATAATTTTAATTTGGTCTTCATTACTGAAAAACTCTTAATTTAATGGTAATAAAATAATTGTTAGACTTGGTGTCTTGGTAGAATTACTACTCTTCATAAGTATTCAAAAAAATATACCTTTAAAAAAATTTCATTAGTTCTGTCAAAATCTACCACTTACATTTTCAGGATATTTAGGTAGTTTTAATCTCTTCCATTGTAGTCTTATTACTCTGAAAGTATGTAATTTCAGGTGAAACTAGAGGTAGTAATGAGGTTTGATAATTAGAGAAGAATCAAAATTTGTTTGTATGACATGTTTAGTTTTTTCTAATGAAATCAACGAAACGGAACTAGTTAATCCAGAAATAAAAAACAAATGAATCTCCTGTCCTTTTACAGAGAATGACTAATGATAACTAGTGAAATTAGTGTACGTTTTTTGCTATTGTGTTTTTAAACTGAAGTTAAAGTTTCTTGACATTCCCTTTTCTCTTAAAAGTTCATTATTATTATTATTAATTAAATGTTTTGGAATTGACCAAACATTGTTTTATAAAATAATTCAGGATTTTAGTTTCTTACCCAGGATAATTTGTGTGAACATTCAGGAAGAGCATGTTAAAAGAGCAGATGATTGATTGTGTTGTATTGATTGAGAAAGAGATTCCTGTTTTCTCAGCACTGTTGAGCACAGTTTAGAAAAGGTTTGAGATTTGGAAATGTACGTGTAAACTGTGATAAAATATTGAGAAACTCTTTCAGATATGAATTGATATCAATTTATTTTTAAGATATCATAATTCTACATCATTGCCTTGTTTTAAGATTTAAAATAAAATTAACTCTCTTGATAGAATAGTGTAATAATTACTTATATTTAAACTTTGGGTTCGTGGAAACATTGAATGTTTCTATTTCAAGTTTCCTGCTTTATTTTTAAATTTTCTGGATCCAACTTTTTGTGTGAAGTACTACACTACTGGAATTTATTAAACTATAATTTTGTTCAAAACAAACTATTTTACAATGTATAGTTGTTGTGTATGAATGAGGTGCCACAAGTCTGAGAATTTCCTTTAAATGAATGACTTGAGGTTTTGTTGGGAAAGATTCTGATTTTTACAGGACATTACAATTTTAGTTTTCAATTCAACTTTTTCTGGTAACATGTTGATAACAATAAGAAAAGTTTTAACAGTCTCAACCACGACCGGTTCTATTCAAATTAATGCTTGTTATTATTTATTTGATGTTATTCACTTGATTCAATTTCAGAGTAGTCTTAAAAGGTTAGTTAAGTTATTTTCCATCACTTATCATCTAGAGATAATACGGTAATTTTGAGAACCAAAGCTGTATCAAACTTTTGTTCTGGTACATGATATATCAGACTTTCAAATATTGCTTCTAGTTCCAGAACTGACTTACAAACCAAAAATATTAAGATTCTTTTGTATTCTGGTTCTAAAACATACAACTTTAATGTTCTGTCTTAGATGGAAAAATTAAAACTGATTATTGTTTAGATTAAATTAATTTAAATGCATATTTAACACACTATTATTTCATTTATATGATAAAGCATACTCGCAAGCCCCAGCACTCGTGAATCAAGAGCCTTTTTTTATTTATTTATTTTTTGTTTTAAGTCTAGTTTTACCTCCCATCCCCAATTACGACTTTACCCCTGCAAGCTTGTAGTTGAGTTTGTCTCCCAAATGCCCTGTAGGGTTTCTCTTCAGTCTTGCTGCAAACAGCTTTATCTCCAAGATATCTACAACAATGTGTCCACCATGATGGACAAGACGAGTGTAAATTTAAATTGTTGTTTGGTCAATAAGGGAAAGGGTTGTTGTCTATACCTTTTTATGCCCTCAAGAAAGATACTTCCTTCGTGTGACTCTGGATGGTAAGGGATGTAAATTGTGTAGAATTGATTTAAGATCATATAGATAGTTGTTGCTGACATAAGTAAAGCTTAAGTCATCCATTTATTTTTAATTAGTGCAAACAAATTATAATTAAAATACAGCTTCTTGGACTTGCGAGATGGCTTTCTCTGTGTGTTATAGTATTTTGCATAAATGTATTTGTATGAAGTTGCTGAGGCATTGATAAAAGTTAAGTATAAATTTATTGTAGAAGGATGAACTAAATTCAATTGTTATTTATTGATCCTAAAGTGTCAAAAAAACTCAGAATGTGTTAAACTTCATTACTGGAACAAGAACCTCTACTTCTGAGGGAATAAGTTATTTTTCTGTTAAAGAATTTTGAAGTAGAGTTAATATAGTCCTATATGTAAGGATGAATTCATTTATGGTGTAAAATTCTTATACCAGAGACTACAGAAAAGAGTGATTTCACTTACTCCACTTAAATTATGGAATGTAAATGTAAGTGGCTTGTGAGGTCAACACCACTCAGTTAATAGTACTCAGCCTGCTGTGAAATGAGTACTGTGTCTGTACGGGGGTCAAATTGGCTGGAGTGAGATGCTGGTCACATCTCCTTGCGTTGAGGCCTAGTAATTGTGGAGCTCTACCCTCTGTAAACTGAATGGGCACACCTTAGAGTCCATTGTGGGAGAGTTTGACTTTGTTACTTATCTTTTTCCATTGTCATGATTCTTGGCCTCATTATGTAAGTCACCTAATTTACTTTACAACTCAGTGTTTGTGGACCTGTGAAGAAATATTTTAGCATCTTGTTAAGTTTCAAATAATATTTTTGTCCTTTCAATGAAAGAAGAATATCTTTGTGAAGAACAGAGATAAGAGAACATGTTTTTGGATTCCGTTAGAGAACTCCTGATATTTTTGTAAATTTGCCTGATCTTAATTTGGGTAAGCAGTATCCATCACTTAAAATAACTCTGAACCTATTAATTCATCCTCAGCATCATGTTTTTAGCATTCTGGCTTTTCATTTTAGACTTGCTGGAAACTTTAATGTGTGTACAGAGAGGCAATCTAAGTGCACTCTAGACCGATGATAGAGATACACTTTCTTATTTGACATTTAACTTGCTCATTTTCAGTAAGTCATGACCATACTCATTTGCTATAACCTCAAATGGTGTGTGTGTGGATGATTTTGAAATCAAATTATTTTCAAACTAAACATCAAAATTTAAGAATCTGTTCATGAATAGCTGAATGAACATAAAATAGCTCTTGTTTACTGCTGGTATACTTCAATGGCTGGAAGAGAATTTTACATCATAGCAGCTGACTGTAATACTATTGTACTTGGGAGTATTCACATTCTGTCCTGGTTGGTGTTAGATCTACAAACAAAGGATATAGATTACTTCTAGGCCATGCATTAGAAGTTCTGCTCCAAAAATTAGCACTTCTTTTAAGTCTAGAAGAATTGAATGACAGTCAATAGCTAAGTTTTTTTTCTGCCGTGATCTTTCTTACCATGATTTCATAAATGTAGGATCATTCCTAGTAATAATAATGGTTAGTGATTGAGCTGACAGAAAGAGCTTTGACCTTCATTTTGAACATAATTTCTTTGTTTGAAGATTGTCAATTATGTCAACTCCAACACATGAGTACCCACACAGTTACAATATCTTGAAGTATCTTTTGTTTCAATGTTTGTTCTTTATTTTTCTCTAGTTTCTATAAAATAATGTGTCTTTTTACAGCAAAAAAAAAAAATTAAAGGTGAAAATTGATTTATAAGAAAAGATGAAATAATAACTTTTGGAAATAGGAGAAACAAACTAGGGAAAAGCTCTGATTGCATTTATTATTCCACAGAAATCCTAGTCTTTTTACTAGTCATATTAAAAATAAATAAAATGTTAATGTTAAGTATTAGGTAGTATTTTTCATGGAATATTTACCACTTAATTTCTTAATCTGTTAAAACATTCCATAAATGAGATGAAGACTTGCATTGAAAGTTTCCCACAATATGGTGTGGCATGAAGGAAGAATATTTAGTGAATAAATTATATTTGGATACGTTATTGCTTGTGTAACTTTTTTGGTCTTCTAACGAATAATGAAAACACGCAGCATGAAATGTTATGTATTTTATGTATAAATATTATGAATATACCATTTTCTATTTATAAATCTCAAATTGTAATATTTTATTTACTTGCTTAATAACTGAATTGTTCCATTGCATAATGTACTTTTTTAAAAATAATATCAAAAATGCAAAGAGTAAGAAGAATTTGGTTGGAAAATATACCGTAATTTTTGACATATTGATAGGGGGGAGAAATGCTGGCACAATGCCATGACTATTAGCTCCAAGAAAAGAAAATTTACTTGTAACTATCAATTCTTTGTTACATGGAACAAAGTACTGTACGTAAATAAGATATAATTGAGGTAGATCGTAAATTCTTTAATTTCTTTTCAAAATAATCCCCTCTTACTTCTATGCACATCTTCTATGTTTCTGTCTTGAGAACGTATTCTAGATAAAAGATATATTCTGTTAATTTTCAGCACCCTTTACTAGTTTGTTGGACAAATATTGGTGCCAGGCAAGTTTTTTTAGTGGAAGTAAATTTGTGGGAATGAAAAATGGATGGTTTAGTTTTTGAATGTCAGAGTCTTTTGTTACAGAAATTGATTTCCAGGACTTTGGAGTGCATTCTCATGAAGATGCTGCACATCTTTAGACAGCTTTTCCTAACATTTCTGCCTTATGACATCCCTTAAATTCAGAAGGGTGTTCCCATAGTATTCATCAGTAACAGTTGCTCTGTTTTTAAAACTCCCTGTGAGCAGAATAATTGCCACCAGATGATTACTTTTGGACATTTTTGGAGTGGTGGAATCCTTATACTTCCAGTTCATAAATTCTTATTTTGTTGGGGGATTCCAAAAATGTACAAATGTTTCATGTCCCTTGATGATTCTTGCCATGAAACTCTTTCATGAAACTCTTTCAACCTGTTTCATAAACTCTTGTATTCTCTGAAAATCCCACATGTCATAGTTATGGAGGGAAGTGAGCTGTTACCAAATTTTTGACATGTCTGTATATCTCTAGGTCCTGACACTCCAAACTCTCTAGTTAATGTTTTCTTTGCATTATGAAAATCCTCAAATTTTATTACACATTTCTTACAACAATTCACTGGCACGTGTCTCCCAGAATGAGAGTCATTTTTGATAACACCCCACTTCAAGGTCAGACCTATTGCTTTACCAGAAAATGTGTAGATACCTTGTTGTCAAACACCACTGATTGATGAACATTTGCCCACCATTATGGTTGAAATATAGTATTTTGCAATATGTGAAGAAATAACTTGAATCTCTCAACAAATGATGTTCAGGCTTACATTGTAACAGCATGTGTGCTGTGCTCTACGATAAACTTCACGTTTAGGTAGAAAACACACATCCATGTCATTTAGTTTACTAGTACTTATACCAATACATTGATTCGAGAGAAAACTTCCATGTCTTTTCTTGTCTGTTTGTATGATTAATAAACATTCTTGTTTATTTTTAATCAGGAAGGATTTTTTAGTTTACAAAATTTTAATGGTGTTTCATTGTTGAAATCTTCTTTCATGATGATAGTAGTGACTGACATAAATTAATGACTGCGGTCTTTGACTTCGATGCACCATGTAAGTAGAATGAGATTTACTTAAAAATAAAAAGATACTCTTGTAGCTGTGTGAAGTGGAACATAATATTTGGAACAGTGAGATATTTAATTGAAGACATACATAGAGAATGTATGTTGACAAAAATTTCATTGTTGTCTTTTATCCATGGATTTTTTTGATGTGCTGATATTTATCATCAAAAGGCATACATCTTGCAATATAATAATAATATGACTACTTACAATATAATATTTATTATTCATTTACATTCTCTAGAAATTTGGGATCTGTGAAAACAGATTAAGAAGTGTGATTAGTAGTTCTCTTAAATTATGCAGTCATTATTAAATTTGCATTAAAAGATTGACTATTTACAAAGCACTAGTGCTATTGGCTTTCTTGACTTCTTGATTTCTTCTTTGAAGATGAATACTGAAGTTATTGTACTTAGTACATAGGTAAAATCTGTGAGGAATAGGTTTATTTTAACATCTGATTAGTGGGTATGATATTAAAAATATTTCTGAATATATTTTGTTGTTGTTAAATACAACATTGCATTTATTATATTACTTAGATACGTGTGATTGACAACGTTGCATTGCTTGTGTCTTAGAAATTTCTCTCTTCAAGGATGTCTTGCACATAAAAACTTGGAAAGTTTGAAATCTTAAGGAAATTCTCTTTCTTAACAATTTTTAAATCAAACGGTTTGGTACAGATAATTGAACTGTATTGCATACATATAAGTTGTTTGGTATTGTTTTTTTCCCCCTTCCAATTTATATTATGCACTTGTATGGTTTTCTTTTAGTTTATTTCTTTTAAGGTTTGCTCTTAACCCTTAACATTTTCTTAATGATTACTTGTTTGCTTTGAATACTGTGTATAGTCTGTTAAAATAAAATGATGTACATGAAACATATGACGTTATACAGACTGGATAAAGTTGTGTTAAAGACAGATATATAACCAGTATACAGAAAGAACAGGAAAATAAATACTTTTCCAAGAAGAATATTTGAGTTGGAGCTCATATGAAATATTCTTTATAGTTTTACTAAATACTGTCAATACAAAGTTTAATTTGATTTCTATGGAATTTTTTTTTTTTTGAGGTCTTAAATTTTGGTTTGACCTATTGTAGCCTATTGATGTATAGATAGTTTGTTTTTGACTGGTTGTACTTCTATCATAAGTTCAGACAAGGTTTTAATGGAAAGAACTAGATATATTACTAATTTGGTAGAATTCGTAGCTATTACAAAATAATATATGTGTAGCAATCCAGGGTATTGTGCAATATCCAAGATATTGTATGATGTCTCTTTTTCATCCTTTCTTAATAGAATTTTGTTAAATTTTACAGCTTTTCCATAAATGTCAGGTTGATATTTTGCTCTGAGAAATAGCTTCTGTTGTTCTTAATATACAAGTATAGAATGTGGTTATTGTTTTTATCCTTGGAACTGATATGGGTATTCAAGGAGCATTTGTAGTTAAAGTTTTAACTCTTTTTGTCTGAAATTTTAGGCTCATCAGTATTTGTTCTAGTTTATTGTTAAATGTATTTGTAACTATTATTTAAATTGTTATTAAAATATTTGGGTTTATACATTATTATTCAATTAATGTTTTGTAAATAAAGTTAATAGATGTGTAGTTGGAAGAGTGGAGTTCTTATGTTACTTACGAGTAGATGTCCAGTAAATAGATATGATTTTTAGATTGTTACATTATTTTGATATTTATTGTAATTTTTTTTTTCTGAAATCATTTGTGTATTAGATTTTTCACAAAATGATTTTGGAAGGAAAGATAAGCCATTTTGGTATTCAAGCTAAGATTATTTTTCATTAGTACAGTTCTTGTTATAAAGATCTGTTCAAAACATCAAATTGTTCATATTTTATCTTGTTTGTTAAAAACTTGATTTTAGCAACTATTACTCAAATTGCTTGTAGGAAAACTATTTCTTGATTGCTACTGGCATTTATTTTCTTATTTGATAGTTTTAAATAAATTTTATAAAATAAAAACACAATATTCTTAACACCTTGGCAATATTTTTAAGAACTGAATTATGGTTCATTTTTCATTTTGTGAATAATGGAGAGTTTTGATGGAATTTCCAGTTACATACTGAATAAAGCATTTCATTAATCCTGGAGTAATGTTTCACTTTTATAGATTTTACTTTAGTTTCTATTTATAATGTTGTGACTTATTGAATAAGATTTTGTTTTGCGGGTGATATTTGTATTACTGTGTTTGTAAATAACAGCTTGTCCATATCTCTGTAACTACGCATCTCCCGTGATATCGTAGTATCGTAAAACATGTGAAGAGTTGATGTTTGTTTACTATGAGATTTTTAAAATCAATTTACAACAGAGATCATTTGTATGCGATATTTTCGCGCCGAATTGCTGTCTTCATCAGCTTACTTCACTATTATGCCCAGGATTTGTTTGTATGAAATTCAAAGGAGGGATTGGAGAGAGTTGCGATGGCTTCCTGCAGCCACGTCTTGGAACACTGGGTTCTATGTTTGGCCCTTCTCTCCGTGACGCCTGGAAACAGCGAAGAACGAAAACGCCGCGGTCGCTACACTCACGACCTGTCAGATTACGAAGAATTGATTCCACGCAAGGTGGACGCCTCTGGATTATTTTTGTCTTTCGAAGTGCCTCACTTTTACGACGTCGAAGAAGTGCGTGCTCGGCGTTCTGCTCCTGAGATCCAGATCCATGTTCGTTACGCGCTTCCCTTTGGTGGACGCGAAAACTTGGTCGAATTATGGCCGAATCATGGTTTCCTATCCCCGGGTTTCGTGAGTGAGCGACGGCGACGTGACCTATGGGGAAATACTGGAATGAATTATGCTCGTCGCAAACAGTGTCATTTTGTGGGGCGTGTCCATGGACATCCGACTTCCCGCGCGGCACTGTCTGCTTGCAACGAAGGTCTGGCGGGTTATGTGAAGACTGACGATGGGCAATTCTTCGTGGAACCCGTTGCGGATGCACTCCCTGACGTAGACGGACGACACTTACATTTAGTGTTTCGTCAAGAATTAGAAGAACGAAACCGTTCGCGTCGTCAAGATTCTGGCCCTCCTACTTGTGGAGTGGATGAGAACTGGCGAACTGCATGGCAAAATCGCTTCGAATGGGAATTGCAAACGAACCCAGACTTTCTTATGAGTATTTCGAAATCACAAGATACTGCACTTGCTCCGCGCTATTTGAAAACTCTTGTTGTAGTAGACAAAAAGTTCATTAATTATCATAGAGACCACGACGCCGAGTCTTACATTTTAACTTTGATGAACGAAGTGTCAGATTATTATCACGACGGTTCCCTTGGTCGTCCATTGGATGTCGTAATTGTAAGAATCATGTACCTAGACAAAGAAGAAGAAGAATTAGATTTAACGATTGGTCCCGATGCTGTAAAGACTATGAATAGTTTCAGGAGTTGGGCTCAGCGCGTTAACCCCGCCGACACTTCTCATCCTAACCATCATAATATTGCTGTTATGATTACTCGCTATGATATCTGCTCTGGTGGTTCTTCCAACTGCAACATTCTAGGTATGGCATCAGTTGCTTCCGTTTGTCAACCCGAAAGAGCTGCGTGTATAAATGAAGATTCTGGATTGTTGACTGGTATTACAATAGCACACGAAATAGGTCACGTAATAGGATGTCCTCACGATAAAAAACTAAATGATGGAGACGTCGGCTGCGAACCTTTTGCTCCTGATGGTTCAGCATATGTTATGTCTCTGTTCTTAAAACCTCGTACATCCATTTGGTCTGAGTGTAGTCGTCGGTGTGTGCAAACTCTGATCGATACTGGCATGACTGATTGCCTTCTTGATAAGCCTCAATCTCACCCTTTCAAATTCCCAGATATGCCCCCAGGCGTCATGTACGACGCAGACTACCAATGTAGAGACTTGTTGAGCTCCAGAGAAGTGTGTCCTTCGAAGAAGGACGAAATGTGTAGTCTCCTTTGGTGCAGAACCGGCCCCAACGCGTGCGCAGCGCCAGGACGGCCAGCAGCAGATGGTACCAAATGCAGTGAGGGTCACTGGTGCTTCGGCGGCGAATGTGTGATGATCGGACGTCGACCAGCGGCCGTTAACGGCGAATGGGGAGCTTGGAGTCCGTGGAGTAGTTGCTCGCGCTCTTGTGGGGGAGGCATCCAACGGTCGGAGCGCTTTTGCGACAACCCAGCGCCGAGAAACAAGGGTCTGTACTGTGTCGGCGATCGCTATCGCTATCAGGTTTGCAATCACCTAGCCTGCGATCCTAGTGCACCCAGTTTTCGGGAGGTTCAATGTGCTGCATTCAATAGCAAACCTTTTGAAGGAAAATTGTATGAATGGATTCCGTTCAAGGAACTTCAGGGACGTGAGTGTGAGTTGCTTTGCTACAGTGGCTTGGATTTCTTCGCTTCCTTGTCTCCTGTGGCCAAAGATGGAACACCCTGTCACCCTGGTGCGAGAGACATGTGTGTGGCTGGTGATTGCATGCGCGTGGGCTGTGATTGGGTATTGGGTTCGGAAGTTGAGGACGACATATGCGGTGAGTGTAGGGGTGATGGTACTCATTGTCACCACAATGAGATACTTTTTGATAAAAGTCATGGTAATCGGTACGTAAAAATAGGCACTCTGCCCACCGGTAGTCGCAATATTAAAATTGAAGAACTGATGCCCTCGATTAATACTATAGCTGTTGCAAATAAAGACGGAACCTTATTTTACCTCAATGGAAACTATTCAGAATATTCCAGTGGAGAGTTTCCTTTTGGCAAAAATGTATATGGTATTTATTCTCATCCAGAATCTGAGCGAGAGGTTCTGACGATTAAAGGCCCTACGTCTGAGGATTTATCCGTATATGCAGTTTTTTATGGAGGGGAGAATCCGGGGGTTAGAATTTCTTTCTACGAACATAAAATAGATGGAAAGTTGCGCAAACCCTCCTTTAAATGGGAGTTTTTGGAATGGGGACTTTGCTCGACGCGTTGTGGTGGAGGATCGCAGATCGCCGAAGCTAGTTGCGTCGAAAGTAAGTCAGGCAAAGTGAGCGCCTTTTACTGCAAGCGAAGTATTCGACCGAAGGTTCGTAGCCGCACGTGCAATCAGCGCAAGTGCTTTGTGGGTTGGCACGTGGGTCCTTGGGGACCGTGTTCTGGTCGAGTATGGGGCCTGCAGCGTCGCAAAGTGGAATGCAGGGCAGAAAATCCAGCTTGGAGAGGAGACCCTATATTGGTAGGTAACACAGAGTGCGCAGGTGTCCGCCCTCCCGATACTCGATCATGTCCGAAGTCTGTCGCAAAAACCTCGTTAAGTAGCACGACCCGTCTTGATACCACTCTCCTCTCTTCGAAGAGGATTTTTGCAACGGAAACTCACTTGTGTTCTTTGCGAACCGTGGAAAGAAATCTTGCTTATTCTGTTGACCGAAGTCCGACTTCGCATAATACATTCTCCACCGCGTACTTAAAGTGTTGTTCTTCCGATGGTCACTATCCATCGAAGGTCCACTTGGGAGTACACAGGTTGACTTCCTCCGACCAACATAAGTTGCGTACTAGTGGTATCATTGAACATTCAACTTGGAAGCTGCGCTCTACGACAGAACCCGGAAGTACTGTCTCAAATCGTCGTAATATCAAACCTCCGGAAGTACACGCAGCGGAACACTTTTGGACTTTGAGCTTTGGTATCCATGAGCGTATTACTGGCAACTTTGATCAATTCGTAAGTATTTCACGACCGCACACAACATCTGTGCGCTCCAAACATTCAACATCTGACCACAAAAAGCACAAGCACACACCGAACCGTCGCTTCAAGAGATCGACTACAGAGCAGTTGAAGTACACAATTGGGCACCATAAGCATTTTACATCTCGTTACCAGTCTTCGACTCCTGACCGCACCGAGTGTTTGACGACTGAGGTTTCTACGGTCAAATATACAACTTCAACACAAAATTCGGAAGAAAAAATTGAATATTTTGAAAATTCCATTGATGAGTACAACAGTCCTGCGACTACGAAGAACCAAGATTACGCCACTTTCGACGTTTCGACAGATAATGATAAAGGAGAGAATTTGTCCAATCATTCTGACATGTCGGTGGCGGAATTCGTATTTGATTCCTTAGATTTTAAGATTTCTTCTACGCTTCTTGATACGGACTTGTTGAAGGAAAATGAAGTTGCTCACCGTGTCCCACGTGCTTATCATGAATACGTAGATGCTTTGCGATTTTCTGGTTATCAGAACTTACACTCTAACTATGAAAATTTTCTTAATCAAACTACCTCCACTCATGTATATGGACAAAGTAGCTACACACGCTCTACCTCGCAGCAATCCGAGTTCGCTATAGACAGTCTACCGGAATCTCGAATGGTATTGAAAGAGGCACCTCTAATCGGAACGATGTGTAATAAGACTTTGTCAGAAGTTGCCCAGCAAGAAATGGGAGAGAACTTAGGAGATACTCTTGACACAGTACATGGGAAAATTTACAGAGGGAAGGAGGCTGTTAATCGAGAAAGAGAAATAAAGAAGCATCAAGAAAAGGAAGACTCAAATAATTTATGATATTTTGTTGACTTGATCGCGATGGTTATAGTTCATATCTCATTGAATAAACATGGTACTGAAATATTATTCTGAACTAATTGTTTTGTGTAAAATGTGTTGCATACAAAGGATCTGGAGAAGAGAGAACATAGACTTTTGATGTGTTAAAGGTTACTAGTTTGGTTATTGATTAACTATTTGTACATATTGTTTATGTAGTATACTATATAAAAAGAAGCTTCACTGTAGATACTCCAATAAATGTGTTGATGAAAATTTTTTTTTTATAATGTGAAAAAATTCCACTCAATTTTTCTATTATGTAGAAGTTCTCATGAATTTATGTACAGTATTGTTGGAAAATTGAAAATTGTTAACTATAATTACAAATCTTATATATTATGAACTTACGATTACATCAATTGTCACCAGACCAGTTGTAGTTCTGCATAATTTCGGAGTTAAACTGTTATAATTCGTTGTTGTTTAATTTTTTGTGATACTCTACACATTACACATTGCACTCATTTTAAAATGGTATAATTTTTTATTACTAATTGTTAAGTCTTGTATATGTAGTATTATTTATCCTTGAAGTTTTAGTAGTTACAAGGTTTGTCTCAATTCTTTAAAGAAGGCTGCAAACACTTTATGGGCTAATTATGCTATTTGTGTTTTATGCATTTGAAAAATTTTAAATTAATCATGGGAATGTTATGGTCAGAAACTTGAGGATCCATCCAATCATGTTTTTGCATTATAATAGTTACAAATTGGAAAATTCTTAATGTGCCATTTTACATGTCATCCATAAAATGATGTAAAACGTACCCATTAAGTCATTTTAGGTCATGTAATGACAGTATTATATTGGTCTTATGTTAACATATTGCCATTGGATGCCATTAGATAAGTGTTAATATATTGACATTGGATTCTTTCAGTGAGTGTTAATATCATTTATTGAGTTAATTTGATGTTCTATCATTGCTATGAAACGACCTAAAATTCTAGGTAGTAACTGAAATATGATTAATTATGGTTTCAAAAATATTTGTGAATTTTTGTGCTCTTTTATATAAATCTATTATGTCAATTACATTATGAACTTACGATTACGTCAATTGTCACCAGACCAGTTGTAGTTCTGCATCATTTCATTCCTTGAATTTTTGAATATATATGAACGGTAAGTATGAATTTCACTTTTATTTACTTGCTTGCTTCCGTAGAGTTAAATTAGTTCATTATCCTCTTCGTGGTCATACACAGTTTGTAACTGCTTTTTTGACAAAGTTTATTTATTATTTCGAAATTAAGATTCCGCGAAATAAAATAACATAAAGATGATACTGTAAAAACCAACCGGGGAAATAGTTGTCTCCTATTTCCAAATATTCGCTTTTCCTCAGTACCACTATTACTTTTATTGCCTTCTTGAAACGATAGAATAACTTTCGTTGAATGGTGTTTTTTGAAGAAAGATTTGTTGAATGAAAAATTTGCTTGCTTTCACTTTCCATCAGATAGTAGTTCTCGATTCCGCCACAGCTGAATAAGCGTCGCGATCTCGTGGGCAGTGGTGATCTGTTAGAACGACGCTGTGAGCGGAGCTTCGCGCTGGCTTCGCGGATGCGCGGTAGATATCTAGAGCCAGTGATGGTCAGCTGTGACGGAAAGGACTGCAGAAATGCGCCTTAGGCATGTAACTCTGATTTTCAGGGATATCCTACGGCATCACAATGTTCGTGTACGGTTCAGAAATAACGTAGACATGTAATATGTGCGCGCGAAGTGTAATTTCACGGTGAAAATCTGGCGTGAACGGTGCCGCGGCGGGTCGGGGATCATGGCGTCGGTCTCCGGCGAGACCCCAGCCAGCCACGGGCACACATTAAGCAAGAAAACGTTTCACAAACCAACATACTGTCACCACTGCACCGATATGCTATGGGGGCTCATACAGCAGGGGTACATCTGCGAAGGTAAGCACAGTATTGTTACTAACGTGTTACGTAGTAATATGTCGGTTTATGGAAAGCCGGGCGGCTGTTGTCTTTGCCCCCTCTCCACCCCTAAGCTGCCAAATCGTTTTTGATAACCCGGCAAATTGTCAAATTTTTTAAATATTTTTCTTGTTACGTATTCAGGTTCATGACGATGATGAGCATAGAGCAAAATATTCTTTGGTTTTAATTGGTGTTAATTATGAAGTGGGCGTGATACTACTCGCCGTTTTATCTGTCATCGTTGGGTCTGAAATTTAACTTATGAGGGAAATGATCGAATTAACTTCCTCTCGTATGTCAGGTAATAAAATCTATTTGTTTTAAGTATGTTAAGCGTGGATTGTTCCTTCGCTGGAAAAATATTTTGTTTAATCATTGAATGAATTTGCGAAACATATGCCGTTTTAATTCGAAAATAATTCAATATTAATATAATTGATCCCTAATGTTAATGTCATCTGAACTTTATCTTTAATTCTTTTCAATGATTCGGTATTTAACTCTTATATTCATTGTTTTGTGGTGGATAAAGTTATCGTATTTTTGTGTCAACATTTTATTTCAAATAGGCGTATTGTTGTAGTGATAAGAGAAGTATGATAATTCTGGGCATATTATTTACCTTCTATTAGTAATATTGCTTTGATAGAGATATTAGTTCTGTTTCTTAATAAAAATCATGTAATTGAATTTATATAATACGGCAAATCTGAGGAGTTTCAATGACAATCTTCTCACGAAAAACCCACTTGAAACAGCAAAAAGAAGAGAGATTTCGAGAGAAGAGTTTGCGAATGCGATTGTTAACATTTAGTTACATTAGTGAATTGGCAGCGCAAATGAAAAGCAAGAACTGAAAGAACGAATGACCAACGACTGAGCCGCCGTCCTCTCATAGCTAGGTCGTGGCTCAGAAACTGTTTCTGCGTTCTCTACAGAAACAGCATCTCGTGAGCCCTGAAGGAATATTCTTCATCTGGTGGAATGTCGCAAGTCTCTTTTACATCTCAAGACTTGAAGCGCGGCTACCGCCCACACCGCCACCTTCTCCACCGCTGTCGACCGGCCTGCCGACCGACCGACCGGGGCGAGCTTCGATCCCGACGGCTGGGCGGCCCATACCCGCCCCTGTTGTGTGGTGGAGGGGAGGTGTGGGACGATAGTGGTGGCGCCGGCGGTGGCGGGGCGATATCGCTCGAAGCAGCCGCCGCCGTTGCAGCGCCTCCGTGCCGTTCCAGCCGGCTCCAGAGCTCCGCTGGCTCGGTTGATCGGCGGAGGCGGGTGGGGAGGCGGGGCACAGGACCCGCCCGATGGACCCCGGCGCCCAGGTCGCTTCCGAGCAGCCGTGTGACGAAGCGAATCTCACCAATATTCATTTTACATGCGAATACTTCTGAGCATGTCCAACGGTGTGATTGAGGTGGCTCTCTCGAAATAAATGTCGATACGACCCATCGTCATCTTGCTCGTTCGCGGGGTTGGCTTTGAGAGAAGGAAATGCGTGATGAAAACTTGATTATTCAGAACAAAACATTATTTCCTGACTTTCACATTTTGATTTGGATGGATAGTAATCTACGAGAAAATTTTCATTGGTACAAAAATTTTGATTATTTCAGATATCCAGTCATGTTCATGTTGTTGATTTTATTTCTTTCTGTAAGACGTAACGTATTATACGTATTTATAACTTGGTCTATAACTTAAGATTACACCTTGTAATAACGTTCGTTACATATTACTAGAATGATATGCATTCTTGGAATCTCAAGTGGTTCCATAAACATTAAACAAGCGTCTAGTATGTTTTACAACTTGGATATCAAAGAACACAAATTGTTCTCATATGGATATCGTGTACACTGGTAACTTTATCTTGAAAACTATATGTAACCGGAAAATATGGAATAGTAACTTCAATGTCATTAAAAAGAACTTAAATCTCCAAGTTTGACATCTCCCAATTTGGTTTTGTGAAGGGACATATACTTGTTTTTCCAATAGTTCTGTTAATGACATTTACATTCTTTCATTACGACATTTACGGAAGTGTTTTCATATTCACTATCAGTACTTATGTTCGTTATCACTATTGCAAGGTAATATTCGAATCACTTTAAAATCACACATGGAGATTTGTTAATGATTTTTGTGGAAAAGCTTAAGGTGAAAACTGTGTTACATCCCATGAAGATCAAAACTATATCAAAAATTAGTTAGTGAATTATTTAGAATTTTCAACTATTTTGCAGCACGCTGTAGATGCATTTTCGGATATTTCATGGAAGTTCTCGAAAAAAAGAATAAACAAATACAACCTCACCCTTGAACAACCTTGGTTTATAACTTAAGATTACACCTTGTAATAACTTAAATGCAGAATTTTAAAACATTTTCCAAACTAGTTACCCTTTGGGTTTTTGTTTTATTGAACGCAACTCATACATTCTCAACTTATATACATTTTCTAAAGAATGCTGGGCTTATACCTTTCATTGTAATACAATTTGTGGGTGATTTTTCTTAGAGCTTGTTAAATACATGAAAACACGTAATGGAAGACCGGAGGTCAGGTAAGGGCTCTAATGACCTTGCTGTTGANCACACACACACACAAAAACAAAACAAAAACGGAGGTCAGGAAGACAGGGGAGGGTAAGTTATATCCTTCAAGGGATAATTCCATGCATTTGAAATGAGGGAATATGATGTGAGAAACTGGACAAAGAATCTTGTCGAACTTACAGTAACAACTAATAATTTAATTAAAGAAGATATTTACGATTCGTGATAGAAAAAAAATGATATAACTAGCTGTTTACCCTGCGTTGACCGGGATTTTTCTTAGACAAATCTACTTCTCTGGGAAAAAAATCTATCTATATTGTAAGATCAAAATACTTTTACTTACTTTTTTAAAAAAACACCTACAGCATTCTAATTTTTCTCATTCACAATAATACAAATTTAATACAAAGCTTGACTGATTACATTAAATCATCTCGCGGAAGCCTCACCGGTCGAATTTTCGCCTCCGAAGCATGACGCGGCTGCACCATTTCTTGTAAAATTTAAACCAGTCGTCGAAATTTTATGAAATACCTTTTTTTTATCTTTGTTAACTCCAAAAACAGATAATCATTAAGCTTGATGACGATTGATTTCCTTCTTAAATTACTCTCGTAAATTGAAGTATTTTAACACTTAAATTTTTAATGGCGTTTTATCGATAATTTAAGTGAATTTTTGTAGATAGACATATGATGTTCCGGACTTTTTTGTAGAACTCTTTGAGGCAAACAATATTTCCATTCGTAGTTGTCACCTAGCTCTGACCATTTATGCAGCGTAAGCAAAATCAAAACTCAATGGTTTAGATCAGGAGGCAAACAAGACAGACATACTTCCGCGTTACTCATTTACTTATTAGTATGGATGTGTGAAGATTAATGCTTCTTTGAAGATTTGATGGTATGCAAATTTATAGTGTTTGATAGATATTTAACGGAGTCTGTACGAGTCAGTATGCTGTTTTAAATTTTTATTCGTAACTCGCTCAAAATTCAGGAATTTCTTCGAGAAAGCTCTATGCGGGTAATAGTTCATTGAGATGTTGTCAGGGTTAGTCGTGTATGTCGGGAGACTATTTCTGTGGAGCAATCTATTTATCCAACTACATGAAATTGTGTGAAGGAGCCGGAAAAAATGTGAATTCGAATCCCGAGATGAGTTCGGCTAAACATTTTATGAATTCTTCTTACAACTATCGTTTATTTCTGTATTTTTATCTTTTAATTAATTTTTCTAATTTTTGTGTTATTTCTACTTATTTCAGTTCCTTTTATCCAGCGCACTGAGGTCACAAGTATTACTTAACCAGATATACAGTTACTTGATATTGAAATTTAAGGAGTGTTTGTTGTCAGCAGTATTGCATTTCATTGGTTTAGTCTTGTTTCAAATTACACCAAAAATATTAATATTACACAGAATACAACTATTTAGTTTCCATTAAGACTTCGGCATTAAATATGTACAATAATTGTAACAGTTCTCTAAAACCAATACAGAAACCAAAGTATATGAAATATTTTTGGAGTAAAGAACTAAATTAGTTGAGCATAGCAATAGTATTGGTACCAAATGTTGTTGAAATCAATTTAATGTGAAGCATAAGTCTGATTTGATGATATTACGCTTCTAAATTACGGATTTTATTGTCTCTGGGTACGAGCTTTGTAAATTTATTCTTGAGCTAGTATAAAGTACTTTCGGATTCTGAGATATCGTTATTGTTCTTAAAAAGTAACTCTACGAAGATGAAATTGTGTTCTTAACAAAATCACTTTAAAAATGTACTCCTTGTACATGACGTCGACGCCTTGATTTTATGGATGGTGATAACGCATCCTTTGAATGAGTTCCGCCCTCTAGGTAATCGATGGTGGATGAACGATTTGGCCATGTAGTATCCTTATTCAGAAAAAGACATATCACTTGTCTAGAGGTCGCGTAAGTAACATTTCTCGCAAATTGACTTCTTTGGAGACGTACTCGGCAGCTGATGTGCGGGAAACCCACCATTTCATTCCAAATTTTCAAGTTTATGTGCAAGAGAACATTCTTCATTCAAGTTTTCATGCTGTATGGTCTGAGCAAACGCCAAATTTTGAGTTGATACATAGACATCCAATCAACGATGCTACATAACAACGTGCTCTTTTGTGCAATGAATCTGGCTGCGTCCGAGATATTTTTATGTTTCTACTTCGAAAAAAACACACACATACACACAACTTGGATTCGTTTTGACTCGACGCTACGTTGAACTTACTCGAAACTTCCGCACCTACGGACGTACATTTTTTACAGGTACGGTATAACTGCCTCACGGCAATTGGCGATGAATGTCATTAGGTGGTATTCGACGTAAATAGACCTCTACCCTGTGTTATTATATTATATTTTTGGATTGAATTTTCTCTCATAGAGATTGTATAAACAAGATTATCTCTGGACCATTAAGATTCCTGTTTTTATTGAAGTGTCGTTCCACACGTAAATGTGACCCGTGAAAATTCCTTAGGGAATGATTCGTACGTTATACACATCTTATTTTTTTTGATTACCTTATCAGACTTACCATTATTGAAATAATAAATAACAATTACACGACCCTTTTGTGGAGACACTGAATTGCATTACAGAACGTTTTAACCACATTACTGGTCGTATCGAGATGTATAACACCTTAAAACCTGATGAAAAATTATTTTTCGAACCAGTTGGCTCCACGTCACTGTGGTTATGAATTTTGAAGACAGAATAAAATTGTTCAAGTATGGCACAGCTTGAGAAGCCAAAGATCTTCCATGAAAACAATACTCTTCATGGAATAAGCACTTTGTACAAAATACTTTACAAATAAATATTACGCAGAATACATATTATATTAATAAAACTTAATATGACTATAGGCGCTGAACTTTCAATTAAATATTTAAGATGGATAGTACAATAAATCTCGAGCACGACTATCATCCAAAAATTGTTGAAATAATATAACTCTATACCAAAAATTTCATAGAAGTGCTACTAAAAGGAAATGGAACATATAATGCATTACTTTTAGTGTATTTATATATAAGTATTGTGTATATAGAAATATACACAATATAAAAAGGAATAATTGTGTATATAACAAGGAAATATTGGAATGGACTATTTCATATAATATAAAATGTTTATATTAATCAAGGTTGTCATCCAGAATCCTGAAAATTGGCCAAAAATCAAACTATTGTAATATATTTACAATAATTAATATTCATAAAATAATTTTTATTTTATGTACTACATTTAAACTAGTTGTGCAAAACCATTGCACATACTTTCTCATATACTTTTCTCCGTCTGCAGCATAGAGTGAGAAAAAATTTAGTTAAAGGGTCATTTCTGGCGTGGTCCTCTATGTGTTCGTCGTCTTCCAATGCTCTATCCATGCTCAAAGTCACCAGATGAACTTTGAAATTTGTCCTTTATTTACTGTCTTTTATTTGAAAGTAAAATAAATTTTCAGAATATTATTTCAATACAAATAGAGACATATCAGTCATATTAATATCGTAAAACTGTTATGTAAATGTAATTTCGTTGTATGCAGAAATTGCTGTATTTTTGTATCTGCGTGCGTTTGCTGTCTTCCTATATATTTTATAATTTCAGTTTACGAAAAGTGTTTTCTACGTCTGCTTGGTCCATTTACACTGCTAAATATTATTCAAGCTTCTTGAAACAGTAAACTAATGTCTAAGTGTAGCAGACAGAAATTATTCTAATGTGTCGATACCAAACTTACAGCGTAATACTACTAATGCGGATGTAATGCATACTGATTGTACTTTATGTACAGAAAATTGAAGCAAAATCGTTGGAGTCGTTTTTGAGAAACATTCAAAAGAGTACTTTGTCCTTCATGTGAAGTACCCTTTGTTTTAAAGTTAAAAAAATAGAGCACTTGCATCGACAAGTAAATTCTACGATAAATACGAAATGCGAATTAAATTGGCTCATCCATTTACTCAGAATCGCGGCGCACGGACGGACGGAAGTTATGCCAAAAATCACTTATTCAGAATCAGGGATCGCCAAAACGGATATTTTCATCGAAATCTCGCTTTCGAATTTTTTTCGCGATAACAAAACTCGATATACTACGTATATGAGAAAGTAAAGACCAAACTTTAATTTGCAGGCAATTTTGTCAGTATTTGTTCATAAATTGAAGACTTTCATAGTGTTCTTTATATGAAACATCTCAGAAATGTTTCTTTTAGTGTAATTAATTTCATTATCTAAAATCTTGGCATGGTCCTTATCTGGTCATGGTCGTGAATATCTGGTTTGGTAGTACATTAGGGTTTTCTGTTTTAATAATCTTTCAGCGTTCCTGTATCATTGTTTTACCTGCAGATTACAGTGCACAAGAATCAATGCACAAACAGCAGCTCGTTTATCTAAATCCATTGCAGAAAATACACAGCAACTGTGTTACAATGCTTCTGCTCGCTTGATCTGCTGTCTGGTCGCCGGTGTGTGCAGGCATCGCGACAAAACGTTTTGTCGTGCTTGTCTTGCGCTGGTCTTAAGACCGCCAAATGATTGTCGGATTATTGTGGCGTCGCCGGTGTGCGCCTAGTATTACAATTAGTTAGGTTATTTTGTATGAAATAATCATTCCAATGTCTCTCGTGGTAAGACGTACAGTTTTTTTTAATGAGAAAGCTCATACCACTGGTTTTGGGATGAGCGATTTTTGTGACGTCAGCACTATCACACTAGGTCTGGGTGGAAATGGTGTAGAGTTGTGGAAAGCGAACGGGTGGTGTAGTTGTTAACACTCCTGCGATCAAGGTTGGAGCCCCGGGTACGACTCCAGGTTCGTCGCCATTTTCAACTGACTGAAAGTTATGCAAGAGCGTGTAGAGACACGGAAGAAATATATGCATGAGCGATTTATAATCTAATCACATTTTCTGAGCGTTCGAGGTCACATACATCCCTTTTAAGTATGATAACATTCTGTTAACATTGTCATTGTAATATCTTCTATGCTTCCCAATAAGATATTATTAGCAGTTTAATTTTTTATATTTAGTGTAATATTAGTGTAGACATTATTACATTTATTGTACACAATTTGTTAGCCATCGAATCGTTGTCATTACATACGTAATATTTTATATACTTACTTTATATAGTATGTAATGCAAATTGGTGATCAACCAAAAAATGTTTCTAAACTAATTTTTTTTTGCTTTTTGAAATGTTTTAACCTGCAGTTGACGCATGTGGAATTTGTCGTGGTGGACAAAGTAGGTGCGTGGCAGGTTCTTTTTGGACGCACGTTTCCTATGACATTTATTTCACTCCACTCATCATCCATCATTTACTCCACCGTGAGAAGTGGCAGCATATGGCATGCGACTCCATAATTCTCCTTCTACAGGATAGAGACATATACTCGTAATTCTTTCTATTACGATTCTCTGTTAAAAGTAGAGAAGGTTATTATTTATTTAATTCCAACTGCTACCACCAGGTCTGAAGCGGCTTATCATTTTTAAGGATGTCTCACAACCTCACCTTCCCTAAAACTAAATTTGCGGCAGGCTGTTACGAAAGACTGCGTACATGAAGCTGCACTTTATACCAATTCAACCGACAGCCGTGGCGTAGTGGTAGCATCTTTGATGCTGAGCGGAGGAGCTCGGGTACTCGGTTGAACAGGGCGAGGTTTTCAGTTCGAGTTTTCCTCACCTACTCCTGACCAATGTCGGTTAGATATCTTAAATTTCACGACAACCCTTTCCTGACCAATTCCTTCGCCCAAATAGTGTAGTTAGGTCATAGATGGTCTGAACCTCGCCACATCACGAAATAAGAGGTGAAATAAAAATAAATAAATAAATGAATGAGTCTGCAGAATGCACACCCAAATAACTGGCATAAAATTTTCTTTACGGATGATTACTTTAAGGGATCAATGAAAAGGAGTAGGTGAATCGAGACATAATTCGTAATTACTACCGTATAAATTGGAAAGTGTCTGCCTGTTTGCTGCCTCTTCACGATTAAACCACCGGAGGGATCGTGATGAAATTTGGTAAGGAGATAATTTACTCGTCCGGGAAGAGCTTATGTTAACTTTTATTTTAAAAATTTGTGAAAAAAAGATACAAAATTGTTTTGGAGGATAATGTCGATGAAGCAAGGAAAACGTTCATCTTCGGAGAGACATTTGCTTACGGTGCCTATACGGTTAGAGACAGGTGACAACTGTGAGCAGCAATATTGTTCACGACAAAGAGTCCTACAAAAAAGTCTATGACAGCATGTATCTTCGAAACTTAACCTTAATTATCTAAACAAAATTTAAAAATACAAGAGTTAAAATACTTAAACTTAAGAGAGTAATTTAACTAGAAAGAAACTAATCCCCAACAATTACAATGAGCTCGTTTAGGTCATTTCACAAAAATGCGAACAGTCTTTGAATCGTGAAATTTGGACGAAAAGTTTAGATTTTACAAGCGCAATAGTGAAACCGCAGCCGCTGCCCGCCAGTGTCTTGCCTACTATCGGATTTTTTATTATAGACTCGTCACTTTGAACTGCTGTAGAAGGCACAGAAAATCATTGAAAAAAAAAAATTAAATCAAAAAATTTGTCATGTTCCTGTGCATATACTTAAATAAACAAAATAGTTCGAAGAATAAATAATACTTTTAAAATAGCAGAAATGTTTCAAAAAATCGCGAAATTTTCACAACTTTTCCCGATACGTCAATTTTACTAATTTTTATACAATAAACTAAAAGTGTCAAAAATAATTCTTATTCAGCGAATGTAACTATTATGTTTGTGACAACATTGAAAAATTTCAAACTTCTACACGCAAAGTATAACGATTAGTTATGTTATGTTCAATGAAAATGGGAGACGGGACCGAGATTCGAAAAGTGAAAGTATAACGAGTTATTAACATTTTTCGAAAACATTGCTAAAAACGACCAAGCTCGTTTTTAAGGAATAAAATTTTACTGTCGCTTTCAGGAAAATGCCGTGATCACATGATCAATGGATTTAAACGTTTAAAACTTAGTATATAACCACAAATAAGTGATAAACAGAACAATGTTTTCATTTGACGACCAGCGGTACCTCAGCGGTGAAGTACTGTCTAGTCGTACTGTTGTCGCGAGAACACAGTCCACACTGACTGGAGTCCTCAGCTGAGGTGGTTACATACTGATTACGCGAAAGATTTAAAGAACACTTCGTCATAGATAACTTTCTCGTAAATATTTCATAATTTTGTTATTTGATAATCACTTTTGTCGTATTTCGAACAAGGTGGTGCTAGAATATTTAATTCGGTTCTCAGAAATATTAAATATAATTTTTGTAATTAAGTCATTTTATGTAATTGTTTTGAACTTTTATACAATGACACACGTAAGATAAGTGCTAAGGTTGTTGTTATTGTTGTGGTTTGAGGTTTGTGATTGTTGTATAATAAAGTGTGAAAGTGTGATTGTGCAGTTCAAAGTGAGGGGTTCATAATAAAAAATCCGATAATAAGGTGGACCATCCTTTCTACGGAATGTTGCTTTCTAGGTAATTTTGAAACTCCGATTTTAAGAGGGTGAAATGTGACTTCTAGAATTTTCGCCAGTTTTACTGTATCTCCCGAATTAATTATTAACTATCTCGGTTTTTGTTTGTAAACGTTGTTAATTCATTCATCTAGAAACGAGTTTCGGTTTTTTAAAAATATGAGTGGGAGTAGAATGTAGTGTCTTCGGGAGTTCGTTGTTAGCGATAATGACATTGTATACTGCTACTGCTATATTTCACGAACCAATTAAGATAACATCATGGATAGTGTATGGAAAGATTGTTAATCAAATATCTAAATCTTAATTTTTGTAATAATCGATATTTCTATTTTAAATGGGTAAAAGTTATGAAAATATTGAGTGCGTTGTCTTCAATGATAGATTGATTTATCAAAGGAAGGAAAAATATTAAAGATAGGTACATTAAATTTTGACAGTACGTTGCTTATATTTTTAGGAACTTACTGAGAGAATATTTTGAAATTCTGATTTCATAGGGATGAGTTTGGATGAAATGTGTTTGAATATGATTTTAGAAAATTTCCTGTAAGTCACGAAATAATTAAAGTATGACAATTTTTGTTCGTAACAATGGTATTTTATCTGAAATTACTAATAATGATTGGTAAATCGTATTTGACAACAAACTCCTGAAAGCAGGGTCGGCTTGAGTGAAATGTTGTTTTTCGAATTTGCCCCAAATGTCTCAAATTAATTACGATATAATTACGGGTTTGAATAGTGTAAACATGTAATTTCTGTCTGTATTATATTACAACGAAGTGTTAAGCATAACACAACTTCGAAAAATCCCGTGCGAAGTCAAGCACGGTTGGTTAGTTTAATATAAGTTCACATGATAATATATCAGTCACCCCCGAACAAGAGCACAGTTAGTTCCGGCCAGAGGGGAAAATTGATACTAAAATAGTTTCCTTTATTTTTTTTATGTATGTTTGTCATCTTAAAGATAAAATCATATTGTTAAACAATTTTTTTTCAAATTTTGTGTAAAAAATATTAAGTAAAGTTTTCTCGCTCTAAAGTAACTTTTAGACTTTTTGGTGAAATTTAACTTATTATATAATCTTTTGAAATCTAGTGGATCATATCTAATTGCAAATGTCAAATCTATGGCTAAAGAAGCTTCTTAATAATTGAATTTATGCTCATATGTTAAAGATAACAAACATTCAAAGAATACTTTCCCTGGTTGCGGAAGCAAACTTTTTAAGTTATTTTGTTAATATTCATTTTTACACTAAAAAACAAAAATCATAACAAAGTTAGGCAAGGGTTTGTCACTTCGAGTTACCTAAGCGAGAAGTGGTGTTGGATGGTAATAGCAAAATATTAGTCACCTGGGAGTGACTAATATTTTGTCCGGTTAGCTTATATCTAAGAAGTTACTTTTTTTGTATTAAATCTTAGTTGAATGTACATCTCTCAGCTATACAGCTCTATCAGATGTAGGATGGTTGCACATGTACAATAAAATACTACAACAACTATTAAAACTTAAGACAGACAAGTAAGATTGGGGAAACTCATTGATAACCTCCTAAGTATTTCCTAATTTGGTGAATGAAATCTCAGAGCGATCTATTAAATATAAATCAAGAGGGAAACTGTTGCTTATTCTGTTAATGACGGGACTATTTTGCCGATGTGAAAGTGGGCAGCATCTGGGATTTTTGGAAGAGAAAAAAAAAGAAATCATGTGATATTGCGTGAATGGAGTCGTGGATGAAAGGAATCATCTTTATGAAGAGAGGAATTTCGGATAAACCGGGATGCTTTGGTGGCTAAAAGGAGTATTTTGTTTTGAAAAACTTGAATTTTGCGGATGTGTGTGGGAGCAGCGTTGTATCATACGGGGCAAGCATATAGTAATAAGGATCGAAGAATAGTTTTGAATAGGACGAGTGAAGATTTGCAGCTTGTGGAGGAGCATCGGCTGATGATAGGACAAAGTTGAGCAAGTTTTTTGTTGGCCTGTTTGATTTTTGTTCCGATGTGAGCCGGGTGTCGAGGTGTAAACCGAGGTATCTGATCGTGGATTGCGGAGGTGACCAGGGTATACTAGCGTTATTTATAGATAATGGAAGAGGGTATGTTGGTAAACGAAGGGAGAAAAAATTGCAGACGATTTGGAGGGGTTTAGAAGTATTTTCCACATTTTTGTCCATTTTTCGAGAGAATCTTGTGGGACACCTGCTTTGATGGGGAACGGGTTTGAATAAAATTCATTAATTTTAACCCTAAACGTTCTATCTCATAGGAAACTTTCAATGATGTTCACTAAGTAAGTAGGTGTTCCCAGTTGTCGAAGTTTATAGATAAAACCTAAATGCCAGACACGGTCGAAGGCTTGAGTTACATCGAGAAATACCGCCTGTGTATGATGTCCTTTTTGAAAGGCTGAGAGAATGTATTCGGTTAGTCTAAGTAGTTGGTGCGGGGGGTATGTTAAGCTACGAAACCGAATTGGTACGGCGGAATTATTTTTGAGTTACTTAAAGAAAATTTATACGTTTAAGAATGAGTTTCTCGCATATTTTTGATAATATAGGTAGGAGACTAATAGGACGATAGCTTGACGATAAGGTAGGATTTTTGTTCTGTTTCTGGATCGGTACTATTGTTTATAAGCTTCCACGACGTAGGAAAATGTCCCGTTCGTAGTATTGAATTGAAAATATTGTTTAAGAATGCTAGAGCTTTTCTGAATAAATTTGTTAACATTATCGGAGTGACTCTATCATACCCTGGTGATTTATTCTTTTGGGTAATGATTTGATAATCCCATATATTTCGGATGGAGTAACATATTTTATTGGATTTGGAACAACATAGTTTGGCGCTGAACAGTAGGAAGATACTTTTGATGAGTGTTGAAGATCGTTAAAATCGTTATCTACAAACGTAGAAGCAAAGTACTTAGCTAGTAACTCGGATTTGTCTTTTTGCCAATAACATTTAGTGTTAAATTGCATTAGTAATCGACCTTTTAATGTAGACTAGTAATTAATAATTTACGTTTTATGAGAAATTGTATCAAGTTGTATCGTCAATGGGTAGTCCGATTAGTCCGCTTTTGTCAGAATTTGTACTACATGATCTTGAGAATTCATGCCTTAGTAAATTAA
The DNA here is from genome assembly GCA_002313205.1 of Laupala kohalensis. Lineage (NCBI taxonomy): Eukaryota > Metazoa > Arthropoda > Insecta > Orthoptera > Trigonidiidae > Laupala > Laupala kohalensis. The sequence goes on along the minus strand of NNCF01126580.1, from coordinate 1,073,444 downwards.
ATTTCGTTCCTTTTTTTATTGTCGTTATGTCGACGACATTTTGTGCATAATACCAAGATATGAAATAGAGTCTATGTTAAATGTTTTTAATGTATATCATCCAAGACTAAAATTTTCTTTGGAGAAAGAAACCGATGGAAACATAACCTTTTTGGATGTCTGTGGTCTGATAATAAATTGGTGTTTAATTAGTATAATAAAACAAATTATTCGGGACGAGTACTTTTTCGGATAATCCTTCGGTGCAAAAGATAGCAATGATGTACAGTTTAGTTGACAATAGTATTAGCAAATTATTACCCTCAAAATTTTGTAATAAAGTTTGTCAAGAGGCGCATACATTATCTTACCAATTTGGAACGTCCTTCACCACATGCTCAAAATTCTCAGTCTCAGATAGGAAGACAATCTTTTGTTGTATTTCTATATCATAAAATAATATCACCAATTTTAAGGAGATATTTTCTCCACGATAACATTTTATTGGTGAGTACAACAAGGAAACAAAATTATTATCTTGTAATAAAGGGGAAAGATAAAATCGATCGCATGGCTTCGCAAAATGTCGTCTACAAACTTATTTGCAAAAATTGTCCTTTTTCCTATATCGAACAGACAAAACGTAAGTTACAAACGGAGATAAAAGAACATCAGCGTAACATAAACACGCTACAGCATAATGTTATTTCCTTACACCATTTAAATTTTGATCATTCAATAGATTGGGAAAATGTTTCAAGATGCAAATTATTGTAAACCTATAATGTCAGAAATGTTACATATTAAGTTTACGAATAATACATTAAATCTACAAAGTGACACAGAAAACTTGTCAAAAATTTATAGTTCTTTGCAATGATTTTTCTGCTTTGAAGATTTGTGTTTACAAATAATTTATTTATTCTTTGTCATTGTTTTATTTTTTTGTGTGTAATTAATTTTGTTTTTTATGCTTGTAACTATGCTGAAACTTTGTTGATGTGTCCATTCACTAACATGATGGTCGCCTGATGATGGCAGCAACGCTGTTGAAACGTTGTAAAAATATTAATTACTAGTCTACATTAAAAGGTCGATTACTATTTCAATTTAATAATGATTGTAGACGTGGATAATGACAACATTAATGTTATCTGATTGAAATGGTGAAATATTTGCTTTCCTACGGAGTAATCTTTTCGATGCTTTCCATAGAGAGTTATTTCGCGCGGAAAGATTTGATGTATGCTTTTTGTATAAATTCTAGTGAAGGGTTGTTCTGAGCATTCGTGAAAGGTAATTGAATTCAGAATTCAGAAGGTTAGGAAGACGCAATTTATTTCATAGCCTCCGAGCTTTGTTCTTTTTCTCTAGATCTTTCAGGTAGGGTAAGCGAGGATTGTGTTCTTTCGGGGGAATGTAGACGACGAAGGCGTTGCATTTGTGACAGCCCTGACAATCGATGAGGAAGAATGAGCCACCGCTGCGTCGATATCTGTAGAGTTTGTTAGACAATGAATAGGTGGACGATCATCGTCTACAAACTTTTGGAGTTCGTTCCATTTTGTTCTTGAATTGGATAACTGTGGTGAAGGGGAAAGGGGAGGGAAGGCGACATTGAAATGATACAATGACTCGTATGTGATCGGAACCTAGTTCATGAACACAGTTGGAAAACAGAGGGAGGGTCAAATTAGATAGTGCAATATCGAGGATGTCAGGAATTTTCGATACATCGTACGTATAGTATGTCGGCTCGGAGGGAGGAGTAATTTTAATGGTCTTATTGATATTTAGGAAATTGAGTAATTTTGTTCCAGATAAATTTGATTTCGTGCATCTCCAAGAGCAATGTTTAGCGTTAAGATCGCCTAAAAGGAGTACTGGTAAATTGGAAGGAAAGAGGCGCGAGAGAAATGTTAGGCGACTGTTTGGGGGTTTGTCAGCGGCAATGATTGTAAGATCTTGGTGAATCATCAGAGGAATTGCCACTTCACTGTTTCGATGCTAGGAGGGGGGGGGGTCAACTTGGAAATGCGGGATAGATTTTTTCACTAGAATTAAAACACCTCCTGCTGCTACGTCCCCAGATCGGTTACGACGAAGGCATGAATATCCGTGAATGTTGAAGGATAATTTCGAGATGAGATGCGTTTCAGTAATGCTCGCGATATCAATTGAGAAAAATAGCTAATTCCTGCCGTTTGTTATTGATCCCATGGGAGTGCCAATTCAGTAATGACAAATGTTTTATGTGGGATTTCTGCTTTTATTCAGTAAAGTACTGTGAGCTTTGACATGTATATTTTTAAGGGCGTGATTGAAAATTTTAAGGACGTTGATAGAGATAAATGATGTGATGTACTCTTGGATTCAACTCTGTCTAGAATTGTCGGAATAAGTGAGTGGAGAATATTTGTGACATCTTAAGAGATAAAGTTTAAGATGTTGTTGATGAAGGAGTTATTAGTATTGTGATCGATGTTGTTGGATTGAGGGATATTTGAGTTCTGTTGAGAACTGTGATTTGCTGATGATAGCTGAGGTGCTGCAGCTACGTTGAAGTTAGGAATGGGATTTGTTTTGAGTAACTCAGGAAAATTTGATTGATTCAGCTTATGTGGATGAGGTAGAACATTCTTTGAACTATTAAATTTTGACTTGTTAAGATTTCTACTTTATGAGTCAAGGATTTTTTAATATTAGGGGGAAGTTGAAGTTCTTATGCCTGCTTTGTGGTTTCCCTAAAAATGAATACAGATTGACATTGACTCGCACATAGCACAGTTTACTGTAAGACGATTGCCTCCGCAATGAGCACAATTTATGTTCCTATGACAATTGGTTTTGGTATGCCCGAAATCCAGGCACCGGGACTTGGATGGGTCCAGGAAGTTCTTTTCCTTTTTCCAATTTTGACAAGTGAATGACAAAGTGTTTTCAATTTCAATATTTCGTCAACCCTGTCGGTATCTGAAAATTCAACTGCAAATACTGGGATCGGGCAGCCATTTTTATGTAACCTCGTGACTTTTTGTACCGAGGGAAATTTTTCTTTCAGATCTTCTAAACTTGCACCGTTTGATAGAGAAGTATGAAGATTTTTAATTACAATAGAAAGTTTTGAGATTGATGGTCAGTATATGTGTGAAATTTCATGTTAGAGTCAGAAAAATTTCTTATTGTAGTGCGAAAGTCTTCTAAGGATGAGACCTGAATTTTGATTTTGTTTGCCTTTAGTTCAGTTTTAGTTGTGCCTTTAGGTACCATCAGTGCCTTTAGTTCATTCGCCTTTGCTGACTGATTTAAGGTTTTTCATGAGGATACTAAAGTTATTTACATCATATAAGTAAATAGGGGGAACTTTTATAGAATCTAGTAAGTTGATTGGAGATTCACTAGCACTTAACACTTCGAATCTGTTGGACACTTTCACTTGGTACTGAGATGGCAGTGACACCTGCGAAAATTTCTTCTCCCAATGCTCGTCTATTTGGTCGCAAGACCGTTAAACTGACCTTGCGTTGACTTAGCGTTGCCGCTTGGGCCTGGAGGTAACTTAAGAGAAGATGCTCCACTTAACGGAGCTTGCTGGTAGGCTACGTCGGAGTTTTAAGTCATCATGGAGTCGGTGTGGTGATAATCAAAACCTGCGCTGTTGGAAGTGAGACTTGCTGAAGACAGCTCACCGATGCTCCTCCATTTCATTGATGATGGCGAAAGCCTCGCGTATGACTTGCCCCGTTGGACGGTCGTCGACCACGTACATTTACGATTTTAACAGTTGAAATGTGTAATATTAATTTTGTTATAACCATAAAAAAATATTATAAAAGATTTAGCCTTTAAGTGGTCGGAAACGGTCGGGATATCGATTTTGAAGAAGTTACTGGTGCTGAAAAGATTCTATCCTCCGTCCGATTGACCCCACTTTCTCTCCCTCCCTCCCTCCCTCCCTTCTACTATGATTCTAATTGTTGTAGTAATGATGTATACAAACGGAACGAGAAAGAAAACGAGATTTTCGACAACTTATTAATTTCAGTTTGAAATGTCTAGGTATTTATGAGTAAATTATTAATTCGTTATCAGACCTGTAAGCGGAAGGTCTGTTGTGATTGATAATTTGTTTGCTGAATTCGTAGACTTTCTTGAAAACAATTCTTTCCTAGAATCTATTTCTGATTCATTTCTTAAGGGTTTAATTTGCAAATATTATTTCATATTGAAGAGCTTTCAATTATTATTTGGCTACTGCTACTGCAAGCGTCACGTGGTAACGGACTAGGGAAGAATTTTAGTTCATCAGTGAATCATTACGTAGATGTGAAAGTTGGACTTGATTCCATTGTCAATTTTTAGTTGATTTTTTCTGTTTCACGCTTTGAAGCTACGGGCATATTTACCTTTCCAGAGATCGTATGATCCTAACAGTTGAATTTTTCTTTCATGATTTTTTTTCAAGGAACGTTCGTAAATCTTTAATGCCTTCTGTATCTTAAATTGTTTTAGAATATCTGACATTCTGACGGCAAAATCGATGTAGTTGGCGAAATTAGAATCTAGAGGTGTTGGGTGTCTGCATGTATATTTTCCAGTGTGCATTATGTATTTCAAGTATATTTTTTAAAGAATTAGCTTGTTTTGAATTTGTTAATTTAAAACATTCATCTCACTTTATTCAAAACATTTTGTAAAATAGCTCAGCATTTATATTTCATTACATCTTATCTTTATCTTACCTCCCGTAATTACCTCCAGTTGTAAACAAGATGAATTAGCCATAATGCATTGTTAGCATTATGATCTTAAAAACTGTCTAATTTGTGATTGTGTTACGTATTAATATGATTCCAAATATTTGTTTGTGATAAATTGAAGAATTTGACTTATTCTTTTAACATTATACAGAGAAGCAGAGGTGTCGTAGATTGCAAGAAACCCTTTTGACGTCGACAGGGAGAATGGCGATAGCAAAAGCCGTGAAAATAGTTGTCGTTTTATAGAAGCACACTGTGATCTTAGTGAGTCTTTATTTTGATAAAAACCGTTGGGTTTTTATTAAGATCTTATGAACTCCGTAATTCACAATTACATTCGTGAATTGACATGCATCGTTATAAATTCAATCATTGTGACATTTATTTTCCATGTGCAAGGTTCACAAGTCACGTGTATGTGATCGGCAGACATAAAGTTAAACTATCAAAATCAGTGGGTAGTTTCTCATAAATTCTTCTGTAATGGCTTTTATTTTGACGAAATGACTAGACAATGCAGGGAAATGTATTGCTCATTAATGTCTTTTCACTATTCATCTGAAATAAATTCTTCAATCGGAACCAGAAAATAAAAGTCTTCAATTTTATGTATCCACTCAATATTAGATTTTAATCATCTGGGGTTCTTCCCGCAACAATGCAGTTTTATGGATAGGAATTTCTTGATTCATTCCGTATGAATCTCTTTTTTTCTGAATCAGAGTTCCTCTGATTAAACCATTCCCGCCATTGAGGTGGGCGGTTACATTGGTTAAGCACCTCTTTTATTATCAATATTTAAGGATGATATTCCTGTTAGTGCTTGCTGTTTCTGTCTGTACGGGTGTAGCTTGTGGTGTATTATCATGTCTCTGAATTTATGAAATTTTGATATCTTCATTCTATTTTGACTTGAAAATGTTTTTCTAAGTCTCCTTCCCGACATACAGAAACAACCAGATTTATCTCGATTATATTTTTCAAAGGTTTTGCCATGTTTGATTCTTGAATTCTTGAACCTTATATTGTAATCAATTTATTAGTCGTCTTTCTTGTTTTTCACCCCTCCCCGGTAGTCAATGGCGTGAAGTTCTTTCACAGTTTTCAGTTCGCAACTTTCTATGCACGGTTTTTGCCTTTATTTTTCTCCTCTTTTCTGCTTCTAAACATCATATCATTCTTCACATCTTCGTGAGAATTAGTAACGAGGAAGTGGCCAGTATGATGAATGATATATAATATGTCGCAAAAGGGGCTGTGGCGAGCTGCTACACGTGGGACACAAAACGTAGTTGTGAAATATTTTAATTTTTGTCAAATGGAACATGTTGATCTATACTTGTTGAGTTTTATAAAACGTATCTTGTGTTTTTCCGTCGTAACGGACGAGGGGAATATATACAGGATCAAATAAATTGCTGTGATAATTCATCGTTTAGTGAATTCCACAGGACATCGTAAAGTGAATTATCACCTCAATGTATTTGATCCTGTGTTATCAATGAATATTTGTCTAAGCTTTTTACATTAGTCTTGCTGATAAAAAAGCGCTGTTAAACGATAAATTGAAAATTCGAGAGGTAAAAGGAATATATGTCGTCAGCGACACTTCTATACGAACAACTCCGAAATACTCCTCAAACGACAAAGGGCCTGCAAAAACTCTCAGTGAAAGTAATTTCCCTACAACATCGATCTGACTGAATCGTATTTCCGCCTCGACGTGATGTCGAACGTGGCTTCTATAAAAGGTCTCGGAGTACTTCATATGATTTTCCTATTATGAAGTTAATATAGGAGATGGTATTTCAATACGTGTATCAATTTCATAGTAAAATTAAAACCTCTTGTACGTTGATGTTTTTCGAAAGAGCGATAAAGCAACAAATTTTGTTTGTGTTGGGAACTGACATGAAGACTCGCGTGAAGAATTCGACCAATGGTGGAGGAGAAGTTCCCCAACCCTTGCACAAGCATTACAATCTGTTGGTCCAAACATATTAGCTGATCCAAGCTGATAACAGAGCAGTACACGACTGATAAGCTCAGAGAAAAAGAGGGGGCCAAACTTTTGGTGGAGGAGTATCGGAATTTTTGTTGAAATATGTTCGTCTTTAAATTGATAAGATATCAAAAAGCGTCTTTAATTATGATAATAAGTCGTAAGGTTCCTGAGCCCCCCCTCCCAAAAACAGTGGGATTAGATATGTGGGCAGGATATTTTAATTATATGGATTGAGTACGCGTTTTCTTAATTAATCAGATTCACATATTTTTAATCAAATGTATTTTTAAGACTTATTTCAATTGTACAGTTTTCCGGATGTATTAGAAATTTGATGAAATTCAAATGCGTAAATAATTTGAATTTTATTAGAAAACTGTTTTGTTTTTTTAAAATTACATTTCAGCGGGTGTATCATTTAACTTTCATGCACAAAATAATTTCTTCAATCAATTTTGTAGATGGTTCATTTAAACGGACATAATTAAACAATTTTTCAATTGTAGAAATATTATTTTCTTTATAAAGTTAGCTTTGTTTACTATAGAGAATGTTTTGAGAAACGTATAAAAAACTATGTGCAATGGTTTTGCACCACTATTTTAAGGAAATATTTTTCAACAAGGCTACATCAGTCCGGGACATTAAAAATCGAAAATAAAACTTTTGAGAACTGAGAATGGCCTGGAACAGTGCGAATGTGGATTTTTTTTTTGTATTTGCTGGAAATGAATATTGGAGAATACTGTGATGAGAAGTTGCGTACAAAGGAGGACCCATGGCCCTGCGCCTCTTTGCATATGACCGAGCGCGTGAGTTGGCTCTTTAGTTTACGAGATGCTTCTCTGCCTTCGTTAGCAGATCTCACCCATTGTCTTCGATCGGAGCTAGACACCCTCTGTTCCTCGTCCTCATTCTACCTCTTGTCTTCAGCGTTGACGTAATTAGGCGACTGGCCCTTGGCGGATGCCTCTTTAGTGCAGAAGGGTACGGGCGGGCATCGAGCTGTAGAGCGGGACTTCGGAGAGGACGTCTGAGTTGAGTATAGTGTTAAGGTCTGTTTTGATTTCGCGGAAACACTTCAAGGAACTCTGGTCGTCTGCTTTTGATCTATTAAGTGATTAGACGTCCTCGACCTACGGACGCGGTGTCGTTCATACGCTTGGTTTGTTAAGTACTCGTATGAGTCTGTGCCTGACTTGTGCCAAATCGATATACAAGTGTCTCCAGCTTGCCTAAAGTACAAAAGGCTCTGAGAGGCCTGGCTGAGGTATTTGTAACCCTCTGAGAAATATGTATATTTATGCGGGTTATCGTTTTATATTATGTAATTTAGCAAATAGTTGTTAATTATCATTTATTTGAACCGTCAAATGACGAGAGTTGCCTAATCATCCTGCTTATTTTTTTTCCTATTGCTGAATTTTGTGCGGGTTATTTCATTAAAATATGTTTAAAAAAATTGTCCATTTTAGAAATAAATTATATATTGCTTTTTCGTTTTGGTTTTGAGCGGTATATTGAAATTACTCGAAAAACGTTCTGTTATTGATTTGATGAAATACTCTATTTATATGAAAAATTATCTATTTCATATAATATCAACGCGAATCTCTCAAATAACTCATTTCTAGAACCAAAACGTTGCAGATAGCTGTGGAGATCTCGAAGTGTTCGGGAGATTTTCCTTCCCAAATTACTATAGATAATAAACATTTATGGGCTCCAATGACCTTGCTGTTGACGAGCCCTTAAAGCCCCACAAAAAAAACATTTAGTGGATAAAATGTCACATTTTCACTCAAAGTCTATCTACACTACTTCCCTAAATTCTTGTATAAAGTAACTTTATGCTGTTAAATTTAGTATTGTATATAACTTCAATTTCTTTGAATTATGTCCTGTACAGGGAGGGAGTTGTTTAGTTTTGACGAGACTATAGTTAAAGCCATTTATATAGGAAACTCCTGTGTCCTGCCGAACTGGAAACATAACTGATACGAACGTTATATTGAGAACCATAATAAGTTTTAGTTGATCTATGAATGATAAAGGAATCTTTCCATCATACGTTGAAACAAACACTCGTTGAGATATGTGTTAATGGAATGACATTAGCTCCAAATTATCGACAAATATCAATTATAAGCTAAAATGATAAAAGTAATGGAGGTTTTTTATCATGACCTAGAATTTTATTATTGTTCATTTATAATTACTTATTGATATATCTATCACATAATACCATATAAAAATAAAAATGTTGCGAATGAAAAAAGACATCATATATGCTCTTTGCATATTGGGTCGCTGTTTTGTAATACTGGATCTAATAGTAGCACTGAATGAGAGTGTTAAATTTTTTATGATTATTAGTTACCCTTCGAGCCACTCCTGTCGTTATTTAAGAGTCCCTCTTTTCGTCGGAACTGAGTTTACTTATTGCATGATGTATTATTTTGGTTGGCACTATTGTTAACTCTGTTCTTGTTCATGGCTATTCATGATCGTAATTGAATGAGCGAACTTCGTAGGCACTTTGTCATTGAATAGAAATCGCGTATTATGCGCTTTGAAATTCTACATATCTGTGCATCGAACCCGTGTCTTCCACTTGTGGAGACCGACCACGCTGGCTAATTTAAATGTGACCCACATTTGAGAAAGCGGAGGCGGCTTCGGTGGCAACGACAACGGGAGGGATAACAGCGCAGGCGCACTTGTCGTCGAAGCGCTTTCCCTCCCCCTCTCACACACCCCTCCATCCACGCCGCATCCAGAACAACAGCCATCCCACCGCAAAGGATCGGCCGTCACTGCTGCCAAGGCCTGCCTGCCTGCCATGCCATTCCGTGCTCCGCGCATCCAGCTGCCCCTGCCCGCCGCGCAACGCCGCACCCCACCGCATCGCCACCGCGCCGCGCCATGACCATCGCAGTGAGGAAGCAGTCGCTTTGCTTTCTGAATGGTCGCGTGACGCGCGCCATGCGTTAGCTGGGGGTTGGTCGATCGACAATCGTTCTACTCGATCCTGACCACGCTTTTTGAATACTACAATTCAACGCGTTCAATGTAAGGAGCAAAAAATAGAGCTTTGAATAAAATACAACGGAGGTACAATCATATTGCAGCGTTATTACGTTGCAGGACTGTGATAATATTGAAAATTAGTTCTTGACACTAATATTACCAACCCACTTATAAATATCAGTTCGCACAAATGTTCTCAAAGAAGTATTAATACTCGTTAACGATGAGTTTACTTTTCCTCAGCATTGAAGGAAATAGAGCTTTAAACGAAACGTTTTTAAGTCTCAGTGACTTTTTATAGACAATCAAACACTGTAGTTAACAACAACGTTTTTACCTTCATCAGGGGTTATCATACGTAACAACAAAGAAGAAGAAAAACATACCACATATATATTTATCATAATATTGATAAATAAATGCCCATTATATTTTCCTGATCGTTTCGGACTAATAATGTTTGAAATAATTAATTTCCCTATAATGGATTCTCTTATGGGAAGTCCAATCAGCGCAATAGTACCGGAGGTTGTACTACGAGATCTTGAAACTATTTGTCTCCAAGTATTAGGCTTCATCCCAACTTTTTTCCCCAAGAACGTTGATAAAAATTTTTGATTGTACCGGAATACGTCTGTCTTTGGATATTTACCACTAAAGAATAGTATTTTTCAATTCACTAAATTATGTCAAATATATCTATATTTGACATAATTATTTGTGTATTTTATTTAAACAGTATTTACAGAAAAATGAATTCAAAGATAAATGGGATTTATTTGCCTAGGGTACTTATGCAATGAATATTTTTGTTGAATTGGTTATGCTATGTTACATCAATAATATTACCTTACTTTTCCTTATCATAATTACATCAGAGAGAGAGAGAGAAGGAGGGGGAGAGAGTCCCTTTTGACGTGTGTAAATAAAATAGTGCCGCTCGCAGAACACGGCATAAAAACCACATTGTTATTTTTTAAACACAACCCATTGTCATCCCAAGATTAAATTTTCCCAGATGATTTACAAGGGTAACAACTACTCCTAGTACTAATTTGAATCTTTTTGAAACGGCGCGTTTTGAGAAATTAAAGATTAAAATTTTGACTTTGAATATAGTAATTTTCTCTGCCTTGACCTATATTGTGTAGTATATTACACCAAAGATCATTAAATAAGCTGTAAAATGAAACCTCTCCTAGTTCTCTTATCTCAATTAGGAGAGATTCTATAGCTACTGAAAAGTTTAGTGTAGAGCCTTTTGGGGCAATTTACTTAAACTTTACATTGTTGTATATTCCAAACGGGTTGAAATGGTACAACAATACATTTGTAGGGAGAGCCAATATGACTCTCCCCGTGTGTGGGACACGCCGAATGATTCAACCCTACCCACTAAAAACCCTCCTGATTTACAACACACACAAACATATCTCACAACATACATCAAANGAATAAGGGGGGGGGGCAAAAAATGAGGGGGGACAAAAAATGAGTAGGACAAAAAATGAGAGGGATGAGGAAAATGAAAGATAACCTAGCCTTAATAGCGTCGGGATCGAAAGGAACAAGAGGTGACCAAGGAAGGTCAGGAAAGAGAAAGGAAGGAGCCTTGCATTAGTAAGTGGAAGTTATGCCAGACCATACTTTATAGTCTCTATGATGGCTACCTCTTAGTAAATTTGATCTAGATCTAAAACGATGTTCAGACCCTGTGTCGATTTGTCATGGAATGACCCAATAATGAAATTCTAATAACTCCTGAGGATACGAAATTATATTTAATATAAAAAAGAAACCTACTCGGGAAGCGTGATAAATTTTCATTATGAGAATGTTATAAGTAAAGAAAGAACAATGGTTGATAATCGAACGGATGAGACTATGATACTTTTGGATGGACAATTAACGAAAGTAACTCACAAATTGTACGTAAAATCGTTTGACAAAGTATTACCCTCTGGACTCCTACAGATACGTTAGGATAAGGCTATATCATTTACTGAATAGTCGCATTAAAGGGAGGATATAGTTTATGCGATTTTTCCATATACGAGATTTGTGAGTCCATTACTGCTGGGAATTCTAAAATCGGAAGTAATGAAAACAGTATAAAATACCACCGTAGGAATACGTTAATAACTAAAGAAAAAGACAGGAAAGATAATATGAAATAAAGAAATGTATGTTATGCAGAGAGATTGTTATGCTAGTTACTAAAACAAGAATTCGACAACACTAACGGAACCTCAATGTAGCAAAACGAGATATTCACTGCTTAGATTGGGATACTGCTTAATTGGAAAAAATCAGAATATTAGACAAGGAAAGTAATTATTATTATAAGCAATAAACGTGTGAAATGATGCATATAAAAACCACAATGGAAAATTATCGAGTATTATGAATCACTATTATGATAAATTTGTACATGGTTTGTGTTTTATTCTGTTGCTGCATATTACAATTTCATTTATCTAATGTTATTAGTATACTATTATGCTTTTTCAAACAGCTGATGGAACGTCATGTTGTTAAATACAGCGATTGATTGTCTATAAAAGATCGTTAAGATTTGAAACTTACAATAATTATAATAGTCGTATTAATTCTACTGGTTATTTTGGTTGAAATCTTTTTTTTAACCTGTCTGCATTGATATAGTTGAAACAAACGTTGCTCTTGGTAATATTTAATACAACGATATTAAAAACTACATATTTATTTTATACATGTACACATACTTTACTCATTCATTACAGATACACATTATACTCATTAAACTGCGTTTTACGTAATAAAAATGGAGACATGGATCAATCTAGTATTTTCTAATTGCCTTGTACTCATATTAGACCAGTTCATCGGAGCTTCAACTTAGTAATATTATAACAAAGGTTTTTATTGCTTTTATACAGTTTTGATTTTTTTAATATTTGTGAATTCTGACAACTGGTGGTAACCTTCGGTTTCCAAGATATAAGAAGTTATTTTTTGTTATAAAACTTATTTTAATAGTTCCGAACGTTTCATGGGACGTTTTTCTGAAACTGCAATTTGGGAGTAAAAATTGAATTAATAAATGTTTAAAGTGCCTTTTTGTTTTGTTTTTTCCTGACTGCACATACTTATGAATTGAGAAAAAACTTCCCGAAAAAGTACTCTTAATTTAATTTTTTCACTCTGATGAATTTTCTCTCTGCGACACATCACTAACTCTGTGAAATTTAAATTTACGTTAGAATTCTCACCTGCTTCAACTAGTCGTAAAAACTGATTCCTTCAACAATTTCCACTTCCTTCACGTCCCATCCACGTACCTCACTTCGAATAAACAATATACTCTTTATTTTGTAATTGTTCTCATCCGTATTATCCATCCTTACCAATGAAACCAGCAGGAAAATCCGGTGTGGATTAAGTATGGAGACTGAAATGGACATTTTTATGATATAATATGAGAAAACATACCGTATTATATTATTTCTATCGATAATATTTAGTGTTTATTCTACGTATACTCATCTCACTCTCGATTTTTATTCTGTAATTATCTTGGTACTTTTGGATGTTTTAATTATGTGCCTTATCAGTCTGTTTTCTTCTGTCTCGTCATTCAGCTTTATCAGTCTTTTATTTTTAGGTGTATATTCTTAAGTTTTAACCCTTAATCATTTGCAATCAAAATTTTTAATTTCATTCTAACCCAATATGATTTTGCAAAATGCTCACCTTGTTTTCATGCCCACGTCCTCATTTCTCATTTATCCACCAAAATGATGCCAAGCTCTTTCCATCCTATTTTTCGTTGGCACATTTTCAACGTTTCCTTTTTTTATTTGTCCTCATTTGAGCTCCTTTCGTTAAGCGCTAGTCAAAAACAAGCTATTTTACTTTTGTTTATTGATTTATGAGGTGTTAAGTTTAACATCAACTCTCAACATGGTTGGCATATAACAAAACATCTTGTAATAATCTTTCTCCTCCTCCGTAAGCGATGATTCTTTTCTCTACAACGGAATGAGTCATCTTTCTCGTAGTTTTCTTTTGCGCCTGACTCGAACGCTGCAGCAACCCATTTGACGCTATAGTGTTGGGATGTTGTATTGTACTCGGGGGTACCTCTATGGTTCATAAATGCATCATGACATATGTGCTGCTCGAAATGGAACCATTTCTTTCATAGAAAAGCAATGTGCATAAGCTAGTATTACAAAAATGATTACTATCCTGATGTACTCATAATAAGTAATTTATTTTAGGTCGCAAAGAGAATGTTGCTTACCGCATTACATTTCAGCTGTGTAAATCTGACGTGGTAAGACATTTGGACGTTTCGTTCCAAGACATTGATATTGTTCTTGAGAGTGCCTAATATTTCTTATGCAAATGATACAGGATACTCTTAATCAATTTTCTTCAATACGTATAGTTTATTTGGTTATTTTCTTTTGTTAATTATGTTTTGCTGAATGAAAATGGGAGACGGGACCGAAATTCGAACTCAGGGCATGAACTCCACACGCTCATGCACTATCCAACTGCGCCACCTTGTTCGCCTCTCGGACCGTCTTCCATTAACATTCAGCTTGTGCGACCCAAAGACCTCTGAAGTGGTCTCTTCGAGACTACGCTCCTCATATGAGGCGACTCCCTTAGGAAGTACTTTGTTTTGGGTCGTATTTACCAATCCAGGCTTATAAACACAAAATAGATCTCACCTTACCTTGCGGTGAGGTTACCGCAAATTGAGATCAATTTGTATTTTCTTTTGACTAATATTCTCTTCTACGTTAATACGATTTTTTACTTGTATGATTCCTCCTGTTCAATCTATTGGATAGTTTTTTTGTTTTATCTTCATCGATGACTTACACGTGTAGTATTAGAGGTAGTAAAAAGTTACGTAAAATCAAATTATGAAACTTTTACCTAATTATTACCGAGTGGTATCACAAGAGGAATGATAAACGCATATTGTACGGAAATGAAAATTACCCCTACGATGTATATTTGTCTTGTGTAATTTGTTACAATATTTAATAGCAATTGCTCTCTCACACTTATCATTCATATAATCCTTCTCTCACATTTATTCCTTCATTAAATTTAAATTTTTATTTCCGGTAATACTATCAGTCAACATACAGCTGTTTACAATAATCATAGTGATTTAACATGGTTTCGACAATAAAACATTTGTCTGAAACTGAGAGTGGAGGAGTACATGCTTTTACTTTTATTATTATTTTTTGTTGTTGTAAGATTTATCCATGACATTCTTATTAGCACTATCCCAAGCACAAATTCCAAAAATAACTACAGTATGAAAAAAAGGACGGTATAACGTACACTATCGCAGAAAATAAGAAAAAATATAAGAAGCATATAATAAAGTATTTAATAATATAATAAGTAAAATCCTTATTGTAATTAAGTACTTATATTCATTGTGTCCATGGCATATCAGTATACTTTCATGATTGCATTGCGTTTGCAATGTTCATTGTTATGTTTTTGTACAACCGTCATATCCTGTTGCCATGACGACTCTGATTCGTGTTCTCGGAATCTGTGCTAAATTAAGCTACGTTGTCCTGGCTCATGACATCAAATCTGTTCAGTGTATTTTTCGTCATTCAGTTAGTGACATGCAGTACAATTCTCCAGATAGCTGCTTTTTGTTACGTTTTAAATTGAACACATATGTTTATGGGAGGCTTTAATCATTGGATGTCATATTAACAATACTTTGGGTTACTCGGTAAGTTTTTCAAACATTTGATGTATACTGTTGTTGTTTTTATTGTATGCTTTGTAAAACATCCACACAATTACATCTCTGAAGATGGAGCAATAAATGTTCCGAAACGTCAGCTAGTACCAATCGTTTGTTTTGTTTGCCAAATCGTGATAAAACTTATCCTTGAACACCAACATGACTGATAACCTTCAACTTACAATAAGTATTTAGTTCTATTAATGACCCTATTTACATGTAAATCCCACTTCATATTTATGTCAAAAGTTATTCCCTAATATTTATGTGATTCAGCTCCTTGTATATCAAATTCAACAATTCTAACAACCAATTAGCATTGGTCGTAAAAATTTTATATCAGCACTTGTCTTCCTGTTATCAAAATCAAGAAATACTGTCTTAAAAAATTATTTTTGCTAACCAATTATACACCAAAGTTAGATTATTATTTAGATGAAAAAAACTTTTTTCTTCTCAAGTACCATTTGAGATGACTATTTAAGATGACTGTATCATCTGCACATAATTGAATTTAAAGGCAAAAATTGAAAAATATTTATGTATGCAATAAAATGTATAGGATCCAAAATTATTCCTTGAGGTACTCTGATAGAGATGGAACAATGATTACTTTTTTAATTTACCGGTAATGTATGCTCTGACCTGTGCTCTATCGCACAAATAATTTTCTATCAAACTAAAGCAATACCCCTTACACCATAGTTATGCAGTTTCTCTAATAGCAAGTTATGATTAACAGTATCAATTGCTTTTGCCTAATCCAAGAAAATTGCAAAACTGTTCTATTTTGTCCAGATTTTCATAAATATATTCAGAAACCTGTGAAAATGCATCATCTTAAAACTTTATGAAAGCCAAACTGGTTTGATAAGATAATTGAATAAAATTCATTTATTCTAGTATAAATAATTTTTTCAAATATCTTAACAATGATTAAAGATGTGGGTCTATAGTTGCTTATGTAATGCCTGTTACCAACTTTGAAAACAGGTACTCATCTGCAATCTTCAAGGGTTTTCTAATTTCAATTCAGATATTAAAAGTGTGTGCAAGAGGTCCTTTAATATGATATACAATTTCTTGTAAAATATTCGCATATATTCCATCTACATCCATATGCATATATTCCGCCTTTGCTTTGAGTTCTACAAACATTTTTCTATCTCAAAATAAGAAGACGACTTGAAGAAAATTAATTTATAGTTTTGGGATAATTTATGTTTAATATTAGGATGTACTATCTTGTTTGCATAAAAAATATCGATTAAACTGATTAGCAATATTTGTATGATTGGTAAGTTTCATATTCCCAATGAGATTTTTAAAGTATATTTTAGTTCTTTAATTTATTAATAATACATTGCCATAATTTCCTGGTGTTACCTTTTTTTCTTTTTAATTTCCAGACTTTTATGCATATTTTTCTCCTTTTTCATTATCTGTTGTAGAACCTTGTGATCATTTTTATCTTCATTTTGTAATAATGTATTATCAGTACATTTACTAGTTATTTAATATAAATACATTGTCTTTATATAGAGGAAAAATTTAGATGCCTAGTGCCATCCGTTTTTTCCCTCATTTTATTTTATTTATAAGAATATCATATGCTTTAGTAGGATCTTTAGTTCTTTTATGGTATTCCAGTTTTCATTTTCAGAAAAAATTTGGAGCTTTTTTTAGCTAACATAGTCAAATTGATTGCTGTTTTATCTTCTAAGATTTGAAAACATATGGTTAAAAGGAGGCTAGTGATCGGACAATTCATTCTTATAATAAAACGAGACATATATAGTTAAGTTTTAATGTATATATTATCAATGTACGTTCCACCATTCTTATTAGATCTTGTGATATTGATATCAGGAACATAACCCATTGTAAAAAGTTATTTGGAAATTCTTTGAGCCATTCATCACTTAAGATGTCTGTATTAAAATCACCAGTAATCTCATTATTTTCTTACATTTTTATATATATTGTTTTTCATTTCAGGAATAATTTTTTTCACTTTCAAGTCATGTGATCTGTAAACTGCAAAGACTGAAAAAACATACTTACATTTTATTACACTAATACACTTATCAGTTGAAGTTTCAACTTATACAATAGCTTCTAAATTATTTTTTATGTAAATAATAACTCCATATGATTTGTTCATATCAGTATTATTGAAATGGATATAGTAACAATTAATTGTTAAAATTGATGCATCCTGATTCAGTAATCCATGTTTCACTGATTGCAATAATATGTTTTTATAATCTTTCTAAAACAATATGCATTGTTCAAAATTTGCATTTATTCTTCGCATATTTATTGGTATTATAATTATTAGTAATTTTAAGATTCCATTTACTTCTTTCGCACTCCAAATTTCCTTTTTGTGAATAAATAACTCTTGATTTGTTATTTATAGTATCCACATTATCCATCACATGACACAGTAGTTTCATTTTTTCATTAAGTAAATTTCCAAGAATAAATTCAGGTAAGGTAGGACACAAGCAGTAATCTGTATTTGTTATATTCTTATTTAATTTCCCCTTTAAAAATTCACAGCAACCCCGTATTATAAATACGTGCTTGTCATGTTTCATTAGGGTTCACACAATTAATGCACTTCACCTCTTTGCATTCTTTTTTTCAAATACACTTTGATCAAAGATTGGGATTTATACTTTTTTTAGATCTATGACCAAATCTTCCACAATTTATGCATGGTAAACAATCAAAGTAGTCATAAAAATACACTTCTGATCTCCTATAAAAATCCCATGTATATTTCTAACATGCTGAAGCAGCTTGGATGTTAATTCAACTATAATACCACTCTTTTTCATTTTGTTTTTATGTATATACATGTAACACTTTTCACTTGTCTTCATTATCTTTAAAGTTTCTAGCATTATTGTCTTTTTCAAAATCCTTTTGCTAATGCTGCATTCAGTTAACTTAATTTGTGGATTTTCAGGTATATTAATTGATCGTTCACAGTCAGTAAGAAAAGCAGTTTCCTCAGTTTTACTATCTTCTTTGTTCAAACATTCAATAAAAATACATCCATATTTATCATCATTAATCTTGGGTACATATAGATTTATTTGTAACACTTTTTTGACTGTCTTAATCGTATCTTTTTCTCATCTTCGGGTTTTTTATCTATATTTGATACAATGTTTTTTTAAGGTTTGAATCGATACTGCTTGGGGGAAAGTTTTGGATATTTCAGCATTTATTTTCTGCTTACTTTAATCTAGTATATGTTTTAGAATCTGATTTTTTCATTTATTTCATTGTTTAATTGGTTTTATAGATATATTTCAGTTTTTGACGCACAGATTTCATCACCTTCTCCCAAGAACTTTTTCTCATGTCCTGGATGTATATTTTTGTTTCATTTATTGATATATCAGCAATAAGTTCATTCTGAATTTCTTTAGCACTATGAGATAAAATTTTTTCAAGTGTCATCATTCAAACAGTAAGGTGAATTCGAGCTTAAGTCAAAGTTTTAATATTCATCACAAACTACTAATTTTTTATTAAACATTTCACATTGTTTAACTCTTTGAAACATGGGATAATAAAAGCCGTTTCACAAATTATTGAAATAACAACATACACTTTATTTAAAGGATGGCAACTTAACAAATTCTTTTTCTCCTTCATTTGGAGGGTCTGAATCAGAACCCACCAATTTAATCTTTTGAATATCTTGTAAAATAATATATTTGAACACTTAAGAAGAAACAAAAAAATTTTTTTCCTCCTTTTCAAGAATCTTGAAACTAGTTCATCACTGGACAATATTGTCTAACATGGTGTTGATGCCTGTGTACTTACTTGTAACATAAAGGATCGACACTTTCGGATTCGCTTCTTTGTCTTCTTTTCCGTGAACGACAGAAAAGTGTCAGTGTCAATAGAGAACATTCACTAAGTGTAGCAGCTTAAAGAGTTCATCCGAATAAAACTTGTTAAACACACCATAAACACGAGAAAAATAATTTGTTTTCCATCCGACGACACTCAAGCACGGTCCACAACGTCCATTAAGAAACATATGGGATGTACTACATTTGTATATCATTTCGTAATAATTGTGAAGACAAAGCATATGGCGAGATAAGAGGGTATACGAAGATGAGGACGAAACTGTATAAGGAATTCTTATTATCATAATTTTTATGAAAGACATAAGTGCGTGTTTCCATTGCTTGACAGAATTTGAATCAGGCTCACCTAAAAGTTGTTTGTTAAACAAGCAGCGAAGGTTACATGGCTACGAAAGGTATGAGCTACGCCGCATCCCCAAAACAGCAACCGGAATTGAAGAAACGAAGGAAGAGGAATTGACTAGTTTTTTGGACCTGTCGCTTAATATTGAATGAATAAATTACTCAGACCGAGTTGAGTATTAGTACTTAATGTGACATTGTTTTTGGCCGACGTTCTGTGAATAATCATGTTAGTATACTATACAATATTATCAATCATAACTTGTTTAAAAAAATGAACAGACATGTTTCCACAATTGTACTTGCTTGGGGTGTGGAGATTTCTATTCTCGATACCTCTTTTTATCATATAAATCAGACAATATAAAATAACGATTAAATTGCAACAAGTGCATAGAATGTGGTGACACAGGAGATGTTTTGGACTAAATTTTTACTGTAGACGTCTCTTGCAGCAGACGCTCAAAGGATTCGAAGAAACGAACGTAGAAGGGGCGGAGGAAAAGGTATCTGAAAATGTGCCACTTTTGAATTCTGAGAAGTGCAGGATACGCCTTAGTTTGGCAGTGGCAGGCAGTGATGCGGCACTTGATAATTGAATTTGACGAAGCGAATCTATTCGTTTGAAATATCAAGACGCAAGACTTATTCATATCAAAAACTTGCGGTTGTTTTGTTATCTGCTTTTTAGTCGGTTTTCAATTTAATGGAACATTTCAGGAACTGCGTGATTATCCCAAAAATTGATTAATGTATTCGTCTATCGGTAGCTACCCTTTCTTTTAGGTAAAGAAATACCTTTACACTAGAAGAAAGTGAGGAGTGAAAGAATATGCTCAATCCGTTGTTCTACCAAGTCCCCAATTGCATCCCCTATGTTTTCAAACATCTGTCCGTTCTTGCGTTAACAAAATTTACCAATTCATAGGATAAATGACAAGAAAATTTGTAAATTTTATCTCCTCCACCATGTTTCGAAATATGAAGTCATTACATGCAATATATAATTTTGAGACAAAAAAAAAGAAGAAATGATTTTGTCACTTTTAAACCAAAGAATATTTTTGCTCATCCATTTGAGTCTATACTTGTTGTATATGAGTTTTATAAGAAGGGTTATTATGTTTAGGTGCGCACCTATTTTTTTAGAGTAAATTGAAGCTCTTCAGTACAATACCAGTGTAAAATTTTGTGTCCAGATGAGATAAAGGATATTTTTTTCAAAGCACCTTTTTTTCCTTTTTGAGACTTTTATCTCCTTTTCTCGACAACCGGGCACAAAATTCCCGTTTCCTTTCTATTTCTCTAGCTTTTCAAAGAGCGCATTTTTTCATTTATGAGATATGACGTGAAAATTTCATTATATTTATTCATGGTTTCATCAAATATTTAAGTAACTTTCAATTTGTCTCCTCAGGTTGCAATGAATGCATTGTTAGCCAATCTATTTCCTGCATGTGTCTGACTGAGATCACTTCTAAAACCATGGAAAATATTTGAGTGTAAGGCAAATTCTCTTTGTCATCTACAACTCTTTTATCGTATACAGAGACTTTGTATTTCCTAATAGAAACAGACGTTTTGTAAAATGTGGAGGTACTAAGTGTTTTGAAGTACAACAGTGTCCTTTTTTTCCTTCTTCTGGTGAGTAATTATTTAATATACTTGTTTGCAACTAAATAAACGAGAATAGGACAAAGAATCTTGAATTAGTTGAGTAAAACAACACCTATTGTCCCATATTTACTTATTTTTTCGCATCTGTTCTCTATCTTTCGTGCATCTTATAATCCTTACCCTTTTTTAAATATTTTGTTTGAATATGACCAATAACTATTATGGCTTTTCAACTATATAACTTGTGCTCAACATAAGGCTTCATTATATACATAAAAAGAAATTTTGGATTTCATTTGCTAGTAAAAAGTTAGATTTTCATCAACTAGTTGGTAGGTCTGTGGTAATCATGTCAGTCGTCATTAGGATGTAGCAGAACATAGCTCTTCTTCTTCTTCCCACGTGTGTCCGTCCCATTAACACTGATGCCTCCCAGAACACACTTGTAGCATTTTCGAGTATCACAGCTGTCAGTTTTTCCCATTCACACTCGAGATCGTTTTATCTTCTACTAAACAAATTGAACGTGTTTCTTCAATGCAATGGGCCAGGGTCACAGTCTTACTACGTCCCACCCCTCCGTCGTCAAATCACTCATCCTTCTAATGCTCCTACGTCACTTGTGGTTAAGCCACCGTCCATATCCCCATGGCCAAACCCCTCTTTCACTTGGTTCTGTCATCGGCTGCCCTCACCACACGAGCTGCCATCATTGCCACCGCCATCGCTGCCTCCCATCCCTTCTCCCGCGCTTCGAGGACCGCGCCTGCCTCGTGCGTCATCGGGCTCCACGGCGCGACCTGCGCGTGGCTGAGGCGGCGATGGCGGTGGCGACGGCCCGGCGCCTCCGCCCGCTCCCGGAACTTGCTCGCTCTGGCGGCATGGCAGTGGACGAGCCCGTGACGGAGGCTACCCCCTCAGCCACTAACGTCAGCCATGCTGCTCCTCAGCTCGCTTCATTTCAACAACTTACAAGCTCTCCCTTCACGTACTACTTGATTTACACAAATTTCAAACAATAATTTAAATTTATTGATGAAAGGTTCGTAAGAAATGTTAGAGGCTTATTGAGGTGTGAGTAAACAAAAATTGCCAGTTAACAATGGATTTAAGTTTAATTTTCATACGTACTTTATTCTATTACTCGTAAATGCGTACTTACGAAATATGCTACCAAAAGATGTTGGGTTTTATCCCAAATATATAATTTTCATTTTTTAAAAAGTTTTTCTTTTCTTATTTATTAGGGGTAAAACATAATTACACATCAGTGCGTTACAATATTTATACTTTATATTTTACTTGTTTTTATAGCACACAAATCTGTACCATTAATATATACTATAATATAATTGAAGCTGTGATATGAACGATAGTCATTTATATTGAAACAATGTCAATAACACCATGTATGGGAGAAAGTAGTGATATGCGATTGTTTAACAAAGTATTTATAATTGTTTATAAAGTATATATTATTTATCAAAGTATAATTACAGAAATAAATTAATTACAAATTAGTATAAAGAATGATTCATCTCAAATATAGAAATAATTTTCATTGATTTTAAGTAACCCTTACTTGAAGTAATGTTAATTTATTCCTGTAATTGAGTTTAGAAATTAGGGATTCGGGAATGCTACATAATTTTTTATCAGGAAATAATTTTCGATGTTTATTTGCTTAATGTTATGAGATTTAGTTTTGAGAAAGTTGATTCTATAGCACTTATGATTGAGCTCTTTAATTCCGGTAATTGTTTATGTATTAGTATGAGAATATTATTCTGCATGGATATTGATTTATTACATTGCAAGCATTAGTCTCATTATTGTATTCTTACTTTACTCTATAGTAAAAGGGTGTAATTCGAAATCCACCTTTGACAGATAACGCGCAAATGTCTTTATCTGTTACATAAGGAGAGTTGATAGAACCGGAACTCAAAAAAAAGTGTACGCATTTTGCCAAAATTATATATATATATATATATATATATATATATATATATATATATATATATATATATATATATATATATATATATATATATAT